>PVJC01009991.1:28189-44748 GCA_004026665.1 Murina feae
GGGGAGCAGATCAAGAAGGCAAGAAGCCAAGGAGTGAACAGTATTTGAATTAGCAGACTGACAGAGCACAGGGTTTTGCCTTGCGGCTCTCCACTGTTGGGCCAGGTGGTGGTGTTTCAGACAAACAAACAGAACCACAGAGCCCTATACTACTTGGACTCCCAAAATTTGCCTACTGTTGCCCTTGGAGTCAGGTCCAGGAAAATATTATGTGTAAACCAAGAGTTATTGCAATAGAACCACTGTTTCCCTTTGTGACTGATCCCAGAAGGAGTGCTTAGTGTGGGACCCCATGGAAGTCAGGAGTCACTATTACAGTGAGGGCAAAACAAACCCCACCCCAAGCAGTGTGGCTGTACTGTCTTATGAAAGCTATGGAGGTCAAGAGTGGGAGCTCACAGTGATAAAAAGTCTGACTCATTGTCTTCTGCTAGAAAATAGTAGAAAGGCATCTTCATTAATATCCTATATAATAAAGAGATAATATGCAAATTGGCCCTCATATCCTCGTGTCACAAGATGGCCATCCTCATGTCATCACAAGATGGCTGCCACAAGATTGCTGCCCCCACATTGTCACAAGACCAGCAGGGGAGGGCATTTGAGGGTGACAAGGCCTGCAGTGAAGGGCAGTTGGGCGCAACCAGGACTACAGGGGAGGCAAGTTGGCAGTGATCAGGCTGGCAGAGGAGCAATTAGGTGTCAATCATGCCAGTAGAGGAGCAGTTGTTGTCAATCAGGCTGGCAGGGGAGTGGTTAGGGAGCTATTAGGCAGCCAGGCAGGTAGGTGGTTAGGAGCCAGCAGTCCCAGACTGTGAGAGGGATGTCTAACTGCCTGTTTAGGCCCAATGCATGTTGGATCAGATCTAAACTGACAGTTGGACATCCCCTGAGGGGTCCCAGATTGAAGAGGGTGCCAGCTGGGCTGAGGGACATCCCGCCCCCCGGAATTTCATGCACCAAACCTCTAGTCTAATCTAATAAAAGCGTAATATTGAAATTGACCATCCCTTTGGGATGCCTAAGCCACGCCCACCAGCCAATCAGAGCGACTGTATGCAAATTAACCAAGCCAAGATGGAGGCCGCCACTCATGCAGCTGAGGAAACAGGCAGCGTCAGGAGCTGAGTAAATAGGCAGCATCCGTTGCAGCAGGAGTGAAACTGTTTGCGATTGGCTGGCCTTCTCCCAGCTCCAGGCAAGTACATATTTGCAACATTGTCTCAATGATAGAAGCCTTAGGAGCTGAAGCAAACAGCAGGCCGGGCCAACTACTAAGGGCAACATTGTTTCATTATAGAAGCCACAAGCTGAAGCAGAGAGGAGGTTTCATTAACTGCTGAGGCCTCAGCTTAAAGGAACAGTGTATCAATTATAGAAGATAAATAAACCCCAGAAACCTGCTTCCAGCCAGCCTTGCTGGGACATTGGGTCAATGGGAGCTGTGGGCAGCCTGAAAGCCTGAAAGTGCCCCTCAGCCCATCACCCAGGCTGGCCACACCCCAATGGGGTGAGGGACCCCACTGGGGGGCTTGGCCAGCCTGCAAACAGCTATCAGCTGCTCACACAGGCTGGCCAGGTACCCCAGTAGGGACCCAAAACCTGAAGGGGCTGTGGGAAGCCTGAAAACAGCCCTCAGCCCATCACCCAGGCTGGCCACACCCCAATGGGGTGAGGGTCCACACTGGGAGGATTGGCCAGCCTGCAAACAGCCATCAGCCCCTCACCCAGGCTGACCACACACGCCAGCAGGTGGACATCCCCAGAGGAGTCTCAGACTGTGAGAGGGAACAGGCTGGGCTGAGGGACCTCCGGAGTGCACAAATTTTTGTGCACCAGGCCCCTAGTAAATATATAAATGCCTAGGCAAAGGAGAGTAGCAAATACCATGAATAAAAGGAGTAATGAGGATAGTCAGAAAGAAAATGAAAAATTCCCAGAAATCAAGCTGTGACACATGGAAATATGTGATATAAATGACAGAGATTTCAAGATTGCAGTTCTGAAAATACTCAACAAGATGCAAGAAAATACAGACAAGCAATTCAATGTACTCAGAAAATGAATCAATGAGCAAAATGAGTACTTTAACAAAGAGATTAAAACTTTAAAAAGAACCAACCAGAAATGCTGTAAATGAAGCTTGCATTTAAGGAGATTGTGAATTAATGCCCAGCCAGTGTGTCTCAGTGGCTGAGTGTCGATATGTGAACCAGGAGGTCACAGTTCAATTCCAGGTCAGAGCACGTGACTGGGGGATATGCAGGAGGCAGCTGATCAATGATTCTCCTTCATCATTGATGTTTCTATCTCTTTCTCCCTCTCTCTTCCTCTCTGAAATCAATAAAAATATATTTTAAAAATTTAAAAGAATGAACTACTGAGTTTAGAAAATAGAGCCAACCAAATGAAGAAAAGAGTTAGTAATATTGAAGATAGAAATCCATAAATAATGAAGGGGGAAGAAGAAAGAGACTAGAGCATAAAGAAAAGTAAAAGAGCTCAACAAGAACTATCTGAGTCCATCAGAAAAAACTATCCTATATAATAAAAGGGTAATATGTAAATTGACCCTAACAGCAGAACCACTGGGAATGACCAGTCACTATGACACACACTAACCACCAGGGGGCAGACGCTCAATGCAGGAGCTGCCCCTGATGGTCAGGGCACTCCCACAGGGGAAGCTCTGCTCAGCTACAAGCCAGGCTGATGGCTGCCAGTACAACACTGATGATGGGAGCCTCTCCTGCCTACTCAGCAGCGCTAAAGATGTCTGACTGCAGCTTAGGCCTGCTCCCCGCTGGCAAGTGGACATCCCCTGAGGGCTCCCGGGCTTCCAGAAGGATGTCTGACTGACAGCTTACACCCGATCCCCCGGGTGCGGGCCTAAGCCAGCAGGTGGACATCTCCTGAGGGGTCCCAGACTGCGATAGGGCACAGGCCAGGCTGAGGGACCCCCTGAGTGCACAAATTTTTGTGCATAACAGGCCTCTAGTCTAATCTAATAAAGAGTAAGATGCTAATTGGTGTCACTCTGTTCACCCTAAGCCACGCCCACCAGCCAATCAGAGCAATTATATGCAAATTAACCCCACTAAAATGGCAGCCGGCAGCCATGGAGCTAAAGCACACAGGAGGTTTGCTTGCCCTGGCAATGGAAGAAACTAAACTTCCCGCCTGCCTAGGCCAGCCGTGGCCTCCACTCAAGGCAACAAAGTTTCAATTATAGAAGATCAATAAACCCCAGATATCTGCTTCCAGTCAGCCTCGCTGGGAGCTGGGTCCCTGGGGGCTGTGGTCAGCCTGCAAACAGCCTTCAGCCAGAAGGTCCCTCCACCCTGAAGGAGCTGTGGCCAGCCTGCAAACAGCCTTCAGCCCCTCACCCAGACTGGTCAGGCACCCCAGCAGGACACCCCACCCTGAAGGGGCTGTGGCCAGCCTGCAAACAGCCATCAACCCCTCACCCAGGCTGGCCAGGCACTCCATTGGGGGACACCCAGCCTGAAGGGGTTGTGGGCAGCCTGCAAACAGCCATCAGCCCCTCACCCAGGCTGGCCAGGAACCCCAGGGGAGAGTCTCATCCTGAAGGGACTGTGGTAAACCTGCAAACAGCCATCTGTCCCTCACCCATGCTGGCCAGGCACCCCAGTGTAGACCCCCACCCTGATCTGGGACACCCTTCAGGGCAAAGCAGCTGGCCCCCACCCATGCACCAGGCCTCCATCCTATATAGTAAAAGGGTAATATGCTAATTGGCACTAACAGCAGCACGGTTGGGAATGACTGGTCACTATGACACACACTGACCACCAGGGGGCAGACGCTCAATGTCAGAGCTTCCCCTAGTGGTCAGGGGACTCCCATAGGGGGGTTCTGCTCAGCCACAAGCCAGGCTGATGGCTGCCAGCATAGCGATGGAGGCAAGAGCCTCTCCCGCCTCCTCAGCAGCACTAAGGATGTCCGACTGCAGCTTAGGTCTGCTCCCCACTGTCAAGTGGACATCCCCTTAGAGCTCCCAGGCTGCCAGAGGGATGACTGACTGCCAGCTTATGCCTGATAGCCTGGGGAGCTGGCCTAACCCAGCCGGTGGACATCCCTCGAGGGGTCCCAGTATATAATAAACCTTCAGGTAATATTATACTCAATAGTGAAAAACTAAAAAATTTTCCTCTAAGATCAGGAGCAAGACAAGGATGTCCACTCTCATCACTCTTATTCAGCATAATTCTGAAGTCCTAGCCAGAGCAATAAAGCATGAAAAAGAAATAAATATGGAAGAAGTAAAACTGTCACTTTTTGTGGATGACATGATTGTGTATATAGAAAATCCTAAAGACTCCACCAAAAAACTATGAGAAACAATAAATCATTACAGTAAAGTTGCAAGATATAAAATTAATGTGCAAAAATCTATTGCCTCCCTGTAAATTAATAACAAAACTTCAGAAAAAGAAATGAAAAAAAAAGAAAACACAACAGCAACAAACACTTCTTTTTGCAACTGCAACCAAAAGAATAAAATACCTAGGAATAAACTTAACAAAGAACATGGAAGACCTATGTACTGAAAATTACAAAGTATTATTAAAAGAGATAGAAAAAGATACAACAAAATGGAAAAATATCTGTTCATCGATTGGAAGAATCAACAAAGTTAAAATGGCCATATTACCCAAAAGTAGCGTACAGATTTAATGTATTCCTCATCAAAATCCCAATGTCATTTTTTAAAGAGAAATCATCAGATTTGTATAGAACCACAGGAGACTCTGAATAGCTAAAGCAATCCTAAAAAAAAAAAAAAAAAAAAAAAAAAAAAAAAGAATGAAGCCGGAAGTATCTTGCTATCTGACTTCAAATTATACTTCATATCTATGCTAATCAAAATAGTATTGTATTGGAAGATAATCAGACACATAGATCAATAAAGCCCAGGTATAAAACCACATGTACATAGAAGGATAATTTTTGAGAAAGGAGCCAGAAGCACACAATGGCGTAAAGATAGTCTTTTCAATAAACTGTGCTGAGAAAACTGGAAAGTGACATGCAAAGGAATGAAACTGGATTACAGTGTGTCCCCATGTACAAAAAGTAATTCAAAATGGATCAAAGCCCTAAGTATAAAAACTGAAACAATAAGTTACATAGAAAAAATACAGGTTCCAAATTTTGAACCTTGATAATAGAGAACATGTTATGAACCTGACCCCAAAGGCAAGGGAAGTAAAGGTAAAAATAAATGAATAGAACTATATTAAACTAAAAACCTTCTGCACAGCAAAAGAAACTGATTACATAACAAAGAGGGAGCCAACCAGATGGGAGGTGATATTTGCAAACAGTAGCTCCAACAAACATGTCATTTCCAAAACATATAAAGAACTCCTAAAACTCGTCAGCAAAGAACGCAATCAAAAAGTGGGCAGAGGACCTGAAAATACACTTCTCCCAAGAAGACATATGAACACCCAATAGAAATATGAAAAGATGTTCAACCCCACTGGCAATTAGAGAAATGCAAATAAAAATTACAATGAGATAACACCTCACATGTATTAGAGTGGCTAGCCTATATAATAAAAGCCTAATATGCTAAGTATCCAACCATTTGACCATTCGACTAGTCACTATGATGCACACTAACCACAAGGGGGCAGATGCTCTGAACAGTAGGTTAGCTTGTTGCTGGGGTCTGGCCGATGGGGACTGGGTGAGACAGGCCAGACACACCCTGGAGCTCTCCCAAGGTCCCTCCCCAGCCCCGATCATGCACTAGTGGGGTCCGTTGGCCTGGCCTCCACCCTCTTGAATCTGGGACCCCTCAGGGGATGTTGGAAAGCTAGTTTCAGCCTGATCCTCGCAGGCCAGGCTGAGGGACCTCACCAGTTGTGAGAATCTGTGTACTGGGCCTCTATTTAACAATAAGACAAGCAAAAACAAATTTTGGAGAGGTTGCGGATTATAGGGAACCCGCATTCACTGCTGGTGGGAATGTAGACTGGTACAACCACTATGGAAAGCAGTCTGGCGATTCCTCCATAAATTTAGAATAGAGCTACCATATGACCCAACAATTCCCCTCCTGGATATATACCCCAAAACCTCAAAATTATGTTTTTGCAAAGATATATGAACCCCTATGTTCATTGCAATATTATTCACAGTGCCCAAGAGATAGAAAAAACCAAGTGTCCCATGATGGAGGACTGGATAAAGAAGATGTGGTACATACACATAATGGAATACTACTCAGCCATTAGGAAGGATGAAATAGTGCCATTTGCAACAATGTAGATTCACCTTGAGAACATTAGGCTAAGTGATTTGTCAGTTAGAAAAAGCTGAAAACCGTATTATTTAACTCACATGTGGCATATAAAACTAAATTTATATGGAACAAAAAAAAAATCTGAATAGCTGCAGCAATCTTGAGAAAGAAGAACAAAGTTGGAGGAATTACAATACCAGATATGAAGGTTTACTACAAAGCCATTATACTCAAAACAGCCTGGTATTGGCACAAGAATAGGCATATAGTTCAATGGAACAAAACAGAATCCCAAAAATTGACCCACGCCATTAAGCTTAATTAATATTTGACAAAGGAGGCAAGAGCATACAATGGAATCAAGACAGTCTCTTCAATAAATGGTGTTGGGGAAATTGGACAGGTACATGCAAGAAAATGAAACCAAACTATCAACTTACATCATTCACAAAAATAAAGATATAAGTCATGAAACCATAAATAACTTAGAAGAAACCATAGGCAGCAAAATCTCAGACATCTCTTGTAGCAATATGTTTACTGATACATCTCTTAGGGCAAAGGAAACTAAAAAGAAAATAAACAAATGGGACTACATCAATTTCCAAAATATATAAGGAACTCATACAACTTAACAAAAGGAAGACAAACAATTTAATTTAAAAAATGGGCAAAGGACCTAAATAGACAATTCTCTATACTGGACACACAGAAGGCCAAGAGACATGAAAGGGTGCTCAAAGTCACTAATTACCTGAAAGATGCAAATCAAAACAGCAATGAGGTATCACCTCACACTTGTCAGAATGGCTACCATCAACAAATCAACAAATGGCAAGTGCTGGCGAGGATGTGGGGAAAATGGAATCCTTCTGCACTGCTGGTGAGAACGCACACTAGTGCAGCCACTATGGAAGACAGTATGAAGTTTCCTCAAAAAATTAAAAATGGAACTCCCATTTGACCTAGTGAATGCACTGCTAAGAATATACCCTAAGAAACCCAAAAATCCCAATTAGAGAGAATAAATGCACCCGTATGTTCATAGCAGCACATTTTACAATAGCTAGGATTTGGAAACAGCCCAAGTACCCATCAGCAGATGAATGAATAAAAATGCCGTGGTACATTCATGCAACGAAATACTATGCATCTGTAAAAAAGAAAGAAATCTTACCCTTTGAAACAGCATGGATGGACCTGGAGAGCATTATGCTAAGTGAAATAACTCAGTCAGAGAAAGATTAGGATCACATGATCTCACTCATAAGTACAATCTACTGAACAAAATAAACTGATGAACAAAGAGATCCAGAGACATAGAAGCATGGAACGGACTGACAAATTTCAGAGGGAAGATGGGGATGGGGGCAGGGAATAGTGATCAACTGGGAAACTTATATGCATATACGCATAACCCATGGACATAGACAATAGTGCGGTGAAGGCCTGGGAGTGGTGGATTCAGGGTGGAGGGGGTCAAAGGGAAAAATAAAAAAGGGGACATCTGTAATACTTTCAAGAATAAATATCAATTTTAAAAAAATGAAAAATAAAAGACCTGAAACTCGTGAACACAAATAGCAGTACGGTTTATGCCAGAGAGAAGAGGTTGGGGAAGAAGGTAAATCCTAATATAAGGTGACAGGGGAAGATTTTACTTCGGGTGGTGGGCACACAGTGCAATATACAGATCTTCTTGTAACGTAGACACCTATATCTGCAATCTAAATGTTCATGCTGACCAATGTCACCCCAATAAATTGAATTTTTAAACGTTTTAAAAAAGATTAAGCAAGAAGATTTAAACAAGCACATTTCATGAATGTTTTTAAGTACAGCTACTAAGGAATGCAGGAATGAAAATTATAAAAATGTAAAGAGATATCAGGGAAAAAAAACGTATCTAATTTTCAGAGACCTGAATGAAAAAGATGATAATATCACGAGTTGCTAGAAGTAAATCAAATTGGCCTGTCAGTAGATCTTATATTGAAGGACCTGATTTTTGAGGCTCAGTTCTGACCTCATGTTAACTACTTTCATTGGGCAATCCGCGTTAACTGTACTTCTAGTTATCTTTCACTGTAACAAAAGGGATTTGATTAATTTCTAAAGACATTTTCCCCTCAGGTCAAATAGCTGACATTTATTAAATACTATTTACCAATCATGGATTTTTTGGCAGAAAGCAATTTTAAAAGTGGGCCACCTGAGCATAATGCATTGTCAAAAGAATGAAGAATACATAGTCTTGCCCTGACTGGTTTGGCTCAGTGGACAGAGCGTCGGCCTGCGGACTCAAGGGTCCCAGGTTCGACTCCGGTCAAGGGCATGTACCTTGGTTGCGGGCACATCCCCAGTGGGGAGTGTGCAGGAGGCAGCTGATTGATGTTTCTCTCTCATCGATGTTTCTAACTCTCTATTCCTCTCTCTTCTTCTCTGTAAAAAAATCAATAAAATATACTTTTTTAAAAAAGAAAAAAAATACATAGTCTTAAAGAGAAAGACAAAGAATCAAGTGTGTAAGTGTGGCCCAGACCAGAACCTGGCTTTAGAAGACCTTGATATTGTTTCTATGGCAACCTCACTATACTTCACCACCAGAGGCAACAAATCCTAAAAAGTTTCTCAAAACCTTGGATCACACACTCTTTAGGCCTAGGAGAGAGTCAAGTTGGCCAAGGTTTTGTACTGTATCCAGATATTGGCAACACCAAAGCAGTGACAGAGAGAAAAATAAGGTGGAAGGAGCCTTACACAGAACAAAGGCAGGGTCACCCAATGGAAGAGAGACAATCCTTGTCTGTCTACTGTGGTTTAGTAACTATGGGTGCTATAGGACTCTGTGGAGTTTAATATGTAACTGTTTTCACTCGAGATAGTATCTAAATTAGGGCAAATATATTAATGAACAAATAAGATACTAGAAATAGTCAACATTTTGACCACTACAGAGTTATGTAGAAACAGACAAGCAGTGTCTGTTAAAAACTACCCCTTTGATTTTTAAGTCCCAGCATATAATTCTTGATGCATACCCGTAAGAATTTTTTAACCTCATAACTGACAGTCTGAACATATTTACTCATTTCTTTTATTGAGTATTTATCTTTGCTAAACTTATAAGAGCTTTTTATCCCTCAACAGATGCATACCTGTTGTGTGTGTGTGTGTGTGTGTGTGTGTGTGTGTATTGAAGATTATATCTGAGTAGAAAAAATGACAAACTTTAATTGAGAATTTTTATATTATTACAAATTAAGTGAATAATTAAAAATGCCAGAGAGCAGAAGATTGTTTCATATGGCTGTCTGTTCGATGCGGATTGCCAATGTGGGAGAAAATCCTTGTAAATCTTAGCGTTACTCCCACACAACCACCTACACAGATGATCACTTGACTTTCATGCTAACAATAGATGCATTAGGAGAGCTCTCACCATCTGCAAAATGAAGTGCACTTAAAAAAAAGTAACTGCAGCAGACAGTAGTAATTGCTTATATATTGTGATTAGCATTTTATATTTACATGTAAAAGGTAAGAATTTAAGCAGTGATGATTCCCAGTTTAAATAAGGTCAGTTTCTATGATAGCTCCCAGATTAAATAAGGCCAGCTCTAGATACCAGATACATTTATGTTAGGAAACTTCATTTTGAATTGTATTCTACTTAAAATTTATCTGTGTCCAAGAACGCAGAATAAAATGTAAATTAAACAAATTCTGATATACTCCTTTCTGTAGTAATAGTACTTAGAATCATGTATATTAGTTACAACCCCTTTTACAAAGTCTAATTGTAACAACTGTCATAATTTTTTAATAGAATTCCTTCAAAAGCATGTTTTTTGGGGGGTTTCCCTGCTTTAAATCGATTTTATTATCAGTATAGAATGAGTATTGTGGAAAATAGTTTTATATCATTATAAAACATGGTCTTTGGCTTCTTTTCCCTTATTGATTTTTTACCAAGGATGGAAAGGTCCATGGTCCCGTTACTGGAACTTAGTGGAGAGTTCTAAGGCAGAGTGTTAGAAAATGAACTGGCTGGATTCTTCATAAGGAACAGAGCAGCTACAAGGCTCATGTGTAGACCCTGCTCATACCTGGAAGGCTTGATATTGAGAGATGGGCAGGCATATGGCTGATGAAGACAGGATGAGACCCATTTCTCTCAACCCAACACAAATAGGAACAATGCCTCTCTGTACTGGCAAATTTTCCAGGTGTGTCCAGTCCACAGGTTTCTAACATTTGGCCTGAACAATCTTGTTTTCTCATACAGATGATAGAGGAAGTGTGCATGCGCTATGAGATCTACCATAACCCCAGAATATCATCCTAAATAGGACTGCCTAAAATTCTATGATAAAATATCCATTTCTTATTATAAATATGGCCTTTCCCAAGCCTATTTTATTTTTTTAAAATATTTTTTATTGATTTCAGAGAGGAAGGGAAAGGGGTAGAGAGTTAGAAACATCAATGATGAGAGGAGATCATTGATTGGCTGCCTCCTGCACACCCCACACTGGGGATCAAGCCCATAACCCAGGCATGTGCCCTGACCAGAAATTGAACCGTGACCTCCTGATTCATAGGTTGATGCTCAACCACTGAGCCATGCCAGCCAGGTCAAGACTAATTTAATTCAGATTATTTTAGAAAGAATAATACATTAAGGCAATAATGACTTAGTGTGATTCAGTTTTTATGTCATTTATTTTCCATCCTAAATAAATTGTAGTCATATAAATTTACATGTTAGAAGGAAATTTAGGATTAGAAGGAAAATAAAACCTCTAATCCAAACACTTCATTTTACAGATGATAAAATTGAGGCTCAGTAAAGGCTCACACACCTAGTTAAGCACAAATCCAGAACTAATCCCTAAGACTCCTGACTCTCATCCAGTGCTTTTTCCATTATACTATCATAAAACATTAAGGCAACAGTGGTCCTTTGGGGTTAAGGTGAGGGGGTACTTGAAAAGAATAGAAAGCAGAAGAGAACAAGTATGTTGGACCCCATGCAATTGTTTTTCTATATCCGAGGCACATAACAGTATCATTAGCAAGACTGAATTTAATTAAGTTGATGTTAGATATGTAGGTCAGTTAGCTCCACAATTCAGTGCTACTTTTTTGCTAAATTTTAGCAACAAAAAAAGTCTCATAATGTCAGTGCTGGGGAAATTTGCACTCACATCATTCCCATCTGAAAAGTTATGAAAATACAATAAGACAGGAGTAATTGTCAAAAAATCTTGTGTAGTCAGTTCTATTAAAAAACAAATTACTTAGGATTAGGAAGTTTATAAAAGGAAGATCATTTTTTTCTAAGATTGGATGGTTAATATATTTCCTCTACATCAGAAAGTAAAGAATCAGATTCAAAGGTATCTAATATATATAAAAGCCTAAGTAACCATTATGACTGTTCACTATGATGATGCATTGACCACCAGGGGGCCAGATGCTCAATGCAGGAGCTGCCCCCTGGTGGTCAGTGCACTCCCACAGCCAACCTCCCACAGTCCTGTCCCCCAAGCTGGTTGGGCCCAATTGGCCCTGATCAGCAGTCAGGCTGAGGGACCCACCGTGCATGAATTCATACACCAGGCCTCTAGTATAATATAACAAAAAATTCAGTTCTTATAAATACATATTTTACTCATTTTAAAAAATCTGTATAGTAAGTTCAATGAATGAGAGTAATCAGAAAATTTGAAAAAAGCAATAGCTAATCTATATCATACAATGGTAAGTTTTAGCACATTTGATATGAAAAAAAATTTCTCTTCTTATTCACATGTATTTCATGGTATATTATTCTGTTAATCAGTTTTTATTCTCACACATAAGGAAGAGCCATGGGACTTTAGGACATTAATTTCATCTTTAGTGGTAAGCTTCCGTTATACACTGTGTATGTGATGAAGAATAAACTCATAAATTGAGTAAAACCAGTTAATGAAAAATGCATTGTATATAGTAGGTAATTAATAAAGATTTTAGGTTTAATGTTTCTTGAAAGTTGAAAGAAAATTTAGTATTTTTTAAAGTTTTTTATTTTCTTAATTGGAAATCATATCTGTTTTCTCTGCTTAGAAAATTCACTTCTAATAAGATAACACAATCAGTATCAGAATAGGCTAGACAAAGGTAACAACTTCACAATCCCGGTGGTCCAATTTTAGCCAGAAATGTGTCACTGGAGTTCAGGGGGGAAGCTGAACTATCTCCATCTGTAATGAGGCAGTGTGAGTCAGTGCCCTACTTTTGTCAGGGTGGTGTCATTGGTGTCCAGTGAGAAACTTAACATACACACCTACCTAACGCTCATGCTACAAATCAATAAGACTGCTTACTTAACAAGGAAAATCCTATATAATAAAGCGGTAATATGCAAATTGACCTTCATGCTCTCACATCACAAGATGGCCACCCCCATGTCATCACAAGATGGTCACCCCCACGTCATCACAAGATGGTCACCCCCACGTCATCACAAGATGGACACTTCCTCATTGTCACAAGATGGCCAGCAGGGGAGGGCAGTTGGGAGCCATCGGGCCAGCAGGAAAGCAGTTAGGTGTCAATCAGGTCAGCAGGGGAGTGGTTAGGGGGTAATCAGGCTGGCAGGCAGAAGCAGTTAGGGGCAATGAGGCAGGCAGGCAGGCAAGTGGTTAGGAGCCAGTAGTCCTGGATTGTGACAGAGATGTCCGAATGCCAGTTTAGGCCCAATCCCACAGGCAGTTGTACATCCCCCAAGGGGTCCCAGATTGGAGAGGATGCAGGCCTGGCTGAGGGACACCCCTCCCCCAGTGCACAAATTTCCTGCACCAGACTCTAGTTAAATATAATTCAAAGTGTCATTCTAGAGTACCTCGGATGTTCAGGATTCAATAACCATGGTTATACCAAGAACCATGTTAGTCAACACTTGACTGAGAAAAAAAAACCAACAAATGCCAACAATAAGATGGATCAGATGTTGGAATTATCTAACAATGACTTTAAAACAGCCATCATATGCCAGTACCAGGCAGTTTTGAGAACAGTGAGTCTGTAATACAGCTTGATATAAGATATTGAGATCCCTCCTACTTTGCTCTTCTTTCACAGGATTGCTGCAGCTATTTGGGGTCTTCTTTTATTCCAGATGAATTTTTGGAGAGTTTGTTTCGAGGTCTGTGAAATATGCCATTGGTATTTTATTGGGGAGCACATAGAATCTATAGATTGCCATCTCAATGGCTATGATCAACAAATCAAGAAATTACAAGTGCTGGTGAGGATGCAGAGAAAAAGGAACCATCATACACTGCTGGTGGGGAATGCAGACTGGTGCAGCCTCTGTGGAGAATAGTATGGAGTTTCCTCAAAAAACTAAAAATGGAATTCCCATTTGACCCCGTAATCCCACTTCTAGGAATATGTCCCAAGAAACCAGAAACACTAATCAGAAAGGATATATGCACCCCTATGTTCATAGCAGCATAATTTACAATAGCTAAGATTTGGAAACAGCCTAAGTGCCCATCAGCAGATGAGTGGATTAAAAAGCTGTGGTACATCTACACAATGGAATACTATACTGTGGTAAAAAAGGAGTTCTTACTATTTGCAATAGCATGGATGAACATAGAGATCATTATGCTAAGCGAAATAAGCCAGTCAAAGAAGATAAATATCATATGATCTCACCCATTTGTGAATTATAATGAACAACATAAACTGGTGAACAAAAACAGATCCAGAGACAGAGAAGCATTGATCAGACTGTTAAACCTCAGAGGGAAAGTAGAGGAGGGTGAGGTAAGGGAGAGAGATCAACCAAAGGACTTGTGTGTATGCATATAAGCCTAACCAATGGACACAGATACCAGGGGGGTTAGGGAATGAATTGGGGGAGTGGGGAGGCAATGGGGGGATAAGGACACATATGTAATACCTTAATCAATAAAGAAAAAATAAAATAAAGGAGGACTGCTTTATGATAAAAAATAAAAAAGCAAAACAGCCATCATAAAACTGCTTCATGACAACATGACTTGATCATCTCAGCAGATAAAGAAAAGGCATTTGACAAACTTCAATATCCATTCATTGACAAAATAGATATGGAAGGAATTTATATCAACACAAAGGCAATACATGAAAATCCCACAGCTAAGATGTTAATCAATGGAGAAAAACTGAAAGCTTTCCTTCTAAGATCCAAAACAAAGCAAGAATGCTGACTCTCACCACTTCTATTCAACATAGCACTGAGAGTCCTAACCAGAGAAATTAGATACCAAATAATGGCTGAAACTTCCCATGTTCAGAAAAATCAAAGTTACGGATTCAGAAAACTGAGAAAATGCCAATAGGATGAGTAAAATAAAAAAGCACTTCAAGATGTATTTAAATTAGACTTCTGAAAACTAAAAGCAAATAAAGAATTGTTAAAACAAGACAGAAAATGGCAATTATTTATAGAACACCAATTCAAATGACAGTAGATTTTTCTTTGGGCTACATCTACATTTAATTTTATGTAAGAAAAAATCAAATGAGAAAGAGGGAGAGAGAGAGAATGGAAATATTTATGTCCATCCTAATAATAACCACAGATTACTAGAAAAATATAATGTGAGCAACAGAAGCAATCCATGTATGTAATTTTATTCTAGTAGCCACATTTTAAAAGTAAAAAGAAACATGCAAATGTAATTATAATTATTTTACTTAACGCGATACATCTAGAGCATTATGTCAACATTTTATCAATAGAAAAATGTTAATTACCCATTTAACATATTTTTCATATTAAGTCTTCAAAATTGTATGCTCACAGCATACTGAGGCATTCCCCAGGCATTCAGATAATGATTCCATCTTCACTTTCCTTGACCTAGAAATGTGATAAAATACAGTCCCACTTTTGCCTTTCTCATCACATTAACTTCTCTTGCTGGGTACTTGGGTTGGATTCTTGGGGGGAAAAAAGAAGAAGAAGAAGAAAAGAAAAGGAAAGAAATATAAAAAGAAAGAAAGAAAATCTCGACTCAATGAAATGCACACACTTGTAGAAATCTGATTTCCTGTGTTAATAATAGAAAAGGAAGTGACCATTCTATCAGAGAAGTTGACCTAGAAGGAAGTAGTACATTAGATTATTGGTGACAATTTTTGAGACATATTTCCACATATTTTGTTAGTGTTCAAGGCAGTGTGGTTTGCTAATGATTACCAAGTATATTTGACCAGCCCTGTAGTTGGACCAAGAAGACTAGATTCAAAATACTCCCTAGCTATATAATCTTAAACAAACAAACAAAAACAAACAAAGAATTTCATATTCCTTTTTATTCTCCAGTAAAAAGAGGATACTAAATCACAGGATTTCAATAGAATGTATTTTTTGGCATTCAACAAATCTAGTTTTATGTAAATCAGAGACCTTATCATTAGTGCTCATTTTTCATGTAAGAAAATAAATTAAAGGACTGTATTAGAAATCAGCAACTAATAAAAAGACATTAAAACAAAATATTTCAAATTGGCTGAAACAGTGCAGTTACTATGTTAAATCTTACTAAACACACGCCCAAGGCAAAATACTGCATAAGATCATTGCCAATTATCTTAGTCTTAAGGTTAAGAATCTGAGTTGGCCTGTTATTTTGTATCAATTACTCAGGAAAGATGCTTCAATTCAAAGCAAATTTTCATCCATGCAAAACAGACCACAATGAGCTCTCTGTCATACTGGACAGCAGTTAATATCTAATATGGGAAAAATAGCATTAGCATTTTAAGCACAGAAAAGAAATAAAGAGATGAGTTCTTCTATGACATTAAAAAACAAATAACTACCTGTGTGAACTTGAAAACTTTATGCTTTGTAGATTGGCAACATTAAATTGAATGATCTCTAAATTTCCATTCTGTGCTAGTAACCAATTAGATAACAGTACCTATAATGAATGATTATTGAGTATGCATGTTGATCAGAACATTACAAGGTCACATAGCTTGTTAGTGGAAGAGGCAGGATTTAAAATTATAACTCCAGAACCCCTGCTCTTAACAATTGTGATCTGATGATTGAGGAAATGCTTGTTGATAACTATTTTTATTTTGCAACAATATTTAACATAGTTAATGTTTATACTGTTATAATTTTAGAAACACTCTTAAACACATTATTTCTAATATTCTCTAACTACATAGAAACTTTTAGCTTCTTGATCCCTCACAGTTCAGCCTTGCTGCCACCACACTACTGGTT
>PVJC01009992.1:0-44665 GCA_004026665.1 Murina feae
AACACCGCCATTAGTCATAGAGTGAGGACTAGAACCCATACCTCCTAACTCTTAGTTCATTACAACATATTTCTAGTTCCCTGTGTTTCTAATTTTTCATTAATTGGTCCTCAGATTCAACTGGCTCTGTCCTGAAGCTAGACAAGCAAATATAGAGACAAAAAACAAACACAAAACACCCTGCTTTTTCATTCACATCCCTGATAATCCCTGTGGTTTATGGACCCTTCTTAGGATGGGTTCTAAGAAGCGCAGTGCTGCTGAGGGAAAGGATGGCATTCGTTTTAGCTCCAGTATTGTATCTTCTCAAGTGAAGGAGCTCCGAGTAGCCTAGCAGCCATAGACAAGTTATTCCACAGATGTGGGCTCAGTATCGATACTGCTGCAGCTGTTCAGCTGGATATGTAATCTGGAGGCAATTTACTTAACCTCTCCACATATTCCTACTATTTAAAGGAAGGTTATCTCCCACACACGCCAATCCCCTAGCCTACCAGCAGGAAAATAAAAACCTTCGTTTCAGTTCTACCTTTGCCTCTTGTTTGCCCTTAGTCAAATCACTCAAATTCTCTGGCCTTCAGTTTTCTTACCTATAACATGTGCAAGATGTAGTTGGACGTGTCTTTCTAATTGTGTTTCACATCTATGCCTATCACATATGTTTTAGCAATAGCAAACTACTAAGTAGTTTCCTTAGTGTCCCCTGTTTTCTAGCTTCTATCTTCTTCTCTTAGAAAGTACTCTGTACTTTAACTTCACCATTTTTTAAAGTAAAAAAAAAAAATTAATTTTAGAAAGAGAAAGGGAGGGGGATAGAAATAGAGAAACATCGATGAGAGAGAAACATTGATTGGCTGCCTCCTGCACGCCCCCGACTGAGGATCAAGCCGGAAACCCTGACCGGAATTGAACCGTGACCTGGTTCACGGGCTGACACTCAACCACGGAGCCACATGGGCTAGGCTAACTTCACTTTTAACACTACCCATCGTCCAGGTCCAGACCGAGGCCTCTTTTTCTTACAGCGTAACTTGATTCTCCTACACCGGAACTGACGACTCTTCCTTCTGAGTTTCTGTAATACATTAAGATCTCAGCCCTAGCTTTGGTAGGGTTTTAGGTTCAACTCAGGTTAGGTGTGGCAGGGCACCTTGTTCCTTACATTTTCCTCCTTACATCACTAATATTAGAGTCATCAGCTTCCCACATGAGGAACTCTAGTGATGGTGGGAGAGAGAGAGAGAGAGAGTGTGTGTCCCATGAGCTTCTGGCAGAGAATCCTTGCAGAATCTTTCTTTCACACACTTTAAACAGGTGTGCAGAGCAGAGGCAGGCTGCGAAAGGAGAGTTTACATTCACTAGGTGTGACCTGAAGTGTTGCTAATGAGGTGTTGCATTGTCTATTTTTACATGATAAACCTAGATGCTACTTTCTGTTTTAAATAAAAACTACATATATTAAAGCTTTGTTTTATTTTGTTAAATTTTTTGCAACAATATAAGAAAATAAAATAGTGTTTTCCTTATTTTATTCACCAAAGCAAATTGAGGCAAATATTTGTGAGCTGATGGAAGGTAGGTCATCTCAGGGTGATTGATGTTCATGTTTTGGGGTTCTTTTCCACCCTCCAAGTAGCATTATCTAAAGGGAAAGGAATTTAATTAAACATTCCTAAGTCAGAGTCCTCTGTTACAGCCTTAGCAGATTAGACCAAGTGTTGTGAAATCTTGTTTCTGATCCCACTAGATGTGGATCTAATTCTATGTGATCTTGGGCTTGTCACTTAAGTATTCAGAGTCTCAGTTTCCCCAACCTAGAAAATAAAGATTATGGTACTAGCTACTATATCACTTACTGGTATAGGGTGTTGTGAAGATCATTTCTGGACTACCCTATCTAAAATGAAACAGCCTAGCCCTACCTGGTGGGTAGAGCATCGGCCTGCAGTCTGAAGGGTCCCAGGTTCGATTCCAGTCAAGGGCACATGCCTGGGTTGAGGGCTCAGTCTGCAGTGTGGGGTTTGTAGGAGGCAGCCAATCAGTGCTTCTCTATCATCATTGATGTTTCCATCTCTCTCTCCCCCATCCTCTCTGAAATCAGTCTATATATATAAAAGCCTAAGCGGCTGGTCAACCAAACGAGCAGTTGCTATGATGCTCACTGACAATTGGGGGCAGATGCTCAATGCAGGAGCTGCCCCCTGGTGGTCAGTGTGCTCCCACAGGGGGAGTGCCACTCAGCTGACCGATAGGTGCCAGACACCAGGCTCACAGCTGGCAAGCGCAGCTGCAGTGGCGCAGCCTCTCCCGCCTCCACAGCAGTGCTGCTGAGTGGAGTGGTGTTGTCAGGTGCAGCGGGGCCTGGATAAGCAGGAGTGGTGTGGCACCAGGCCTGGGCTTGGGCTCCTCCCTGGCCACCTGTACTTCACGCACTACTACATTCCTCGGGGTATATCCAACTGCCAATTTCGGTTTGATCCCCACAGGCCAGGGATCGGGCTGAAACTGGCAGTCCAACATCCCCCAAGGGGTCCTGGATTGTGAGAGGGCGCAGGCCAGGCTGAGGGACCCCACCAGTGCATGAATCTGTGCACTGGGCCTCTAGTAAAAATACATTTTAAAAAAATGAAACAGCCTATTGCCGGAACACTGCTTCATTTTTCTCCATTGGTGCGTAATTATTTAATTTACTTACTGTTCATCCTCTTGTATTTTCTTCAGCCAGAGCAGTGTCTGCCCTATAGTAAGTGCTCAGTTGTTATTTGTTGAATGAATTAATCTTATGCAAGAATGCGTGTGAAAACACTGCTTTTCTAAATGCTTTGAATAGAAAAGGTAACATTGTAATAAAAAAGTTTTCTATCTACAAAAATGAACTCTAGGAGGGAAAAAACACACCAATTAGCCATATATATTTTCCTTTCCCAAAGAATTAGTTTTCTTTAGGGTCTCAGGAAATGGGTCAGGAAATAGGTTTCCTGATGTCCTGGGATATTTTTCAGAGGGCTAGGTAACTATTGTTAAGCGTTAGCGGTCTTAACATGCCTCCTGTAGAACCTTAGAACCCAAAGAGACTTTATAGGGGGGCATTAGGTAGCGGCCTCTATCTAGTAGTGCTTGAACCGATACCTGATATATTGGTGACACGTGTGTATTAAACAAGTTGTCCTGTTGTGTCCACCTGTATTAAGTATTTTGTGTTTTTCTTGGCTGTATGAGCCATGATAACTGACTATAAAGGAAATGAGAGAAGCTGACGTGGAATATATAGCGGCTTGGGTTGCCTCATAATAAAATATGACCCATTCATTTACCAAATACTTCTGGAGCACTTCCTGTATGTGAGGCTTTGGGGGTATGAGAGGGAGGGGGAGATTAATAAAGTCAATTCTTTACCATTAATTAGCTTATGACATGGGAGTGTATAATGTGATACCACTTTTGACAAAGGGACCCCAGAGCAGGCCTTACTTACTTCATAGTAAGAGTGCTATTTGAATTACACCCTGGATTTTAGGAAAGAGAGATAGACTGCAACACTCTAGCACAAAGAACAATATGAACAAAGGCTGAGACAGGACATAGGACAATTAAGAAAAAGCTGAGTCGTGTGATTGATTGGAATGTGGGGAAATGACTGAGGAGCAATGGGAGACGAAGCTGGGAAGGGAGAGCTGGAGCCATATCCCAGAGGACTTAACAGTGTTAGACGAAGAGGTCTGGGGTTTACTTGATAAGCAGCTGGAAGCTCCTGAAGGATTTGGAATGGGAGTAAGGCCACGTAGACAAAGCTGTTTTGGGGAGGTGGGTGTGGCAGGGGTATGTAGGATGGACCAGGTGGAGAGAGAACTGGGGTCGAGATACCAAACATGGAGTAATGAGGGTCTGAACTACTGTAGTGATGGAAGCAGAAAGTAAGGGGAATGGATAGTCAAGTATTTTGTTATTGTGGAGGATCAAGGAGAGTTGAGCATTCAGTCCTTCATTTGGTAAATTGTTATTGAGCATCTTCTGTATGCGCAGCCTCTGTTCCAGACAAGTCCTACACACTCTTGGATCTTAGTTTTGTTGGGAGACAAGTGAAGCAGTGGCATCATTACGAATAATGATAAGTGCGTTAGTGACGATAATATGGTCCAGATACTTTAGTTGGTGGTGCTCTGACTTGGTACAGAGACTAAACTTGGAGAATCCAGAATAACCAAAGGCTACATGATTACTCAGACTTTACTGTCTTAATTAGGCTTCAGGCTGGTACTAAATTATAAGCTTTAAAGGGATCTATGATGCAGATATTCTGAGTTGTTCAAAAACCAGGATTGTCACTCTGTTGAGAGTTTGCCCATCTTGGATTTTTAGTTCAGTACATTTCTGCACCAGTGTAGTTTTCTCCAGAAAAGAACTTCTGGCCTTCTTGTCTTTGTATAAGTACTAAGTTGTGATTCCAAAGTTCTGAGCCACAGTGTATGAGACAGTTGTTGCTTGAATTCTAGGATGTGTGTTATTAGCTAATCACCTCAGTCCTAACATTCCACTGATGGGTAATTTTAGGAATTAGTCTATGATGGCTTCTCCAGGGGGTGAGTTATGGAACCTTACTCTGAAAACTGACCTGTTCAATGGGTTACTTAATAATAATCGTTTAAATGTTGGAGGATGTTTAAAGATTACAATGATATTGATCATCTTCTGACAATACTTTTTAATTTAAATTTTATTTTTAATTACAGTTTATTTTCGGTATTATTTTGTATTAGTTTAATTACAGTTTATTTTCAGTATTATTTTGTATTAGTTTCAGCATAGTGGTTAGAACTTTAAAGTGTTCCTGCCAATATTTCCAGTACCCACCTGGTACCATACACAGTTATTACTGCCTGTATTCCTTATGCTGCGACTACTTTGTAACTACCAATTTGTACTTCTTAATCCCCTCACCTTTTTCACCCAGTCCTGCAACCCTCCTCCCCTCTGGCAACCATCGAGTTTTTTCTCTGTATCTATGAGTCTTTTTATTTTGTTTATTTGTTTTGTTCTTTAGATTCCAGGTATAAGTGAAATCATATGGTATTTGTCTTTATCTGACTGACTTTTTTCACTTAGCATAATATTCTGTAAGCCCATCCATGCTGCCACAAGCGGTAAGATTTCTCTCTTTTTTATGGCCTATTGATATTCCATTGTACATATGTACCGCAGCTTTTTTATCTACTCATCTCTTGGGTTGCTTTTATATCTTGGCTATTGTAAATAATGCTGCAGTGAAGATAGGAGTACATATGTTCTTTCAAATCAGTGTTTTGGGTTTCTCAGATATATACCCAGAAGGGGATTACTGGGTTGTTAACGTCATTCCGTTTTTAATTTTTTGAGGAACCTCCCTACTGTTTCCCTCCTCCAATCTGCATTCCCACCAAAAATGCATGAGGGTTCCCTTTTCTCCACATTCTTGCCAACACTTGTTGTTTGTTGATTTATTAATGATAGCCATTCTGACAGGTGTGAGGTGATATCTCAATGTGGTTTCAATTTGCATTTCTCTGATGATTCGTGACATTGAGCATCTTTTCGTATGGCTGTTGGCCTTCTGTATGTCCTCTTTGGAGAAGTGTATGTTCAGGTCCTCTGCCCACTTTTTAATTGGGTTGTTTGTTTTTTTTGTATTGAGTTTTATGAGTTCTTTATAAATTTGGATATTATCCTTTATGAGATATATATCATTGGTGACTATCTTCTTCCATTCAGTAAGTTGTCTTTTCATTTTGTTGATGGTTTCCTGTGTTGTGCAAAAACTTTTTAGCTTGATGTAGTCCCACTTGTTTATTTTTTCTTTTGTTTCCCTTGTCTGAATAGATGTCTTAGAAAAAAATATTGTTAAGATAGATGTTCTGATAATATTTTAAATTAACCATATTTTAAAGTTCTTTTTTAGTCAAGGAGAGTAAGACTCTATTGTCCTTGTACAAAGGGATGCTTATCTTACTAATTGTTTCCAAATTCACATTAGTTTTAAAGTTCTTTACATGTAATCCTGTTTGACACGTGTAACATTGGGATTGCCCCATTAGATGACAGTTTCTGCCAACTCTGATTCTAGCAGAATTTTTGATACAAGCTCTAAAGAAGCACTCCTCTTCCAGATACCTTGTTGAAGTAACAAAGAATCGTCTATTGAATTAAGTTTGAATAAAAGATTCCTTCCATTTCGGAGAATGAGGTATCCCGTCTGCTGTCAAGGTCAATCCCTGTGCCTTGGACCTCAGTCTCTAGAACTTCACTCTCTCAGTTGTCCCCTCTCTTTTTTGCACTTTCAGTCTTTCCCTCTCGTATTTGTTCCTTCCCCTCAGCTTGTAAACTTACTCAACATCGCTCCCATCCTCATGAACCCTCTCTTGACCTCAGGTTTCTAACTAACCTAATCTCTCTTTTCATGCCATCGAAACTTCTAAAGAGCAGCCTTTCCTCACCATCACCACCTGCACATCTCCCTCCCAGTCCTCCATCCTTGCAGCCTGGCTCTGCAGCCTCACCTCTCTACTGACATTCCCGTGATTCGACCCTCTGTGATTTCAAGTTGCCAAATCGAACAGACATTTTTTCAGTTCTTATCTCACTGAACCTCTGTATTTGAGAGCATCAATTACGCTAGGACTCTTGTAGCTCTTTGCTTCCTTGGCTTAATTCTCCTTATATCTTGGACTATTCCTTCTCTTTTTCTTTCATTTTCTCCACCTTTCTTTTAAATATTAATATTCCCTGGGGTTCATTCCTTGGCCTGTGTTCCTCTCATTTGGCACACTCTCTCTCCCTGGGTGATCTCATCCGTTCTCTCAATACTCTTGGATCTGTATCTTTAGCCTAGAACACTCCTTAAATATTCAACACATTGCCGGCATCTCTCTCTGGATTTCTTGAATTTAACTCACTGTGTTCAAAACTGAACTTGTTTTCCTTTCCCCAAACCCACTTAGCTTCTTTCATCTGCTATTTTAGCTGATACCACCCAAACTCTAGATATCATTATTGACACCCCAATTTTCTGCAGTCCTTGAGGATCACTAATATTAGGGAGCTCTCAATAGAAAGTTACATATTTTTACAAGAAAAAAATTATGGCTCAGAAATGTTCATTTACTTATTCAAATCCCCTCAACTAGTGTGTGGTGGAGCCAGGTTTCAGCTCCAGGCATGTGTGAATTTAACACTAATGCGCTTTCTGCATACCATGTTGTTTTTAGTAGAGTATATTGCAGAATTATTTTTTTGTTCTATCATTTTTAGCTAATTTTCATCATTTTGCATCATAATTTTCATCACAGCCTCAATATGAGTTAGCATGGTTTTTTGTCTTTGTTTGTTTCATTCCATATCTTTAGCGTGTTATTGAAGACATAGAAAAGACTAGAAGACTTTTTAAACAAAAATTAATGAGTTTTTATTATGGGAAGAGTTGGGTATTTTTACATTCACTTGATAATTTGATAAAGGATAGAAAAGGTGATAACATAGTTTTAATTATGTACATAGCAGAAAGTTGCATGTAGTTATAAAGTAAGTTGATTTTAGCTGTATAATTTTCTCATGTCCAGAAATTCATTCATACATTCCACAGACATCTGACCTGTCTACCTTGGGCCAGATGGGCATCATATTACATACTCTGCTTGCTAAGCTGAGAAAGTCACAGTAGTTAGAAGACATACCATTGTCTTTACGGATCTCAGGGTTCAGTGAGAGTTACTGACATGTAAACAAAAAAAATGACGATACTATATAAACTGCTCTAAAAGAAGTAAGTACAAAGTGTTGTGGGGACACACAGTAAGGAAGGATAATTCTGTTTGAGAGAGCTGAATGGGGCCATCTTCAGAGTGGAGGTGATCTTTGAGCTGGACCTTAAAGTATTAAAGTCTGGTGAAAAAAGAATTCACTTGTTGGAGAAGAGAACAGAGTAGTTCAGGTATAGACAACAGTACATAGAAAGGCAGAAAAGCACGAAAAGTTGCATCATTCAAATAGTGAATTCAGTTGTGATGGAGCATGGGGCATAGTTTGCTTAAGACAGGAGATAAAGCTAGAGTAAGGTGACCAGACGTCCCGCTTTTGGCGGGACAGTCCTGATTTTTAACAATCTGTCCCGCATCCTGCGGCGTTTTAAAAAAGTCCCAATTTTTGGAAAGAGGCATATGTACTACTCTTTGTAATATTTTAAGTAATTAATAATAATAATAATAATAATAATAATAAAAGAACCCTCCCGGTCAATGGTGTCCTGCTTTACCAATGTTAAAATCTGGTCACCTTAAGCTAGAGAGGCAGGTTGGATCCCACTTTGTGCTTATTAAGCAGATTTTATTTTCTCCCACTTCAGAGTTCTTGGGTCTGAAATAGCCTTTGGGGCCCATTTTGAACAGTGCAGCTCTCCAGGTGTGTCCCAGTGACTCTGTGCTCAAGTGTTCTGCTGGCTTATGTGAAGTGTGTGAATACTACGTAATGTGACTGTTAGCCCTTGGAGTGTCCTAAAGGGCACCTGCGTTGGGAGCCAAAGGGCAGGCGGAGTGGAGGAGGGGCAGTAGTCTGTGATGACAGTGGCACTATCATCATCACAGCAGTTGTTGAATGCTGAGTCTGTGCGAGGCAGTGTATTAAGGATTTTCTGTGGATTTCACTTACTCCTCATAGCATCCTCTTAAAGTAAATACTTTCTGTCATTCTCCCTATTTTATCAATGAGATATCTGAACTGTAGCAACATAAGTTGCCTGAAATCATAATAGCTAATAAGTAACAAAGCTGGTTCTTGAATCCAAGGCTTGTGGCCTCCAAGCCTCTAAACCGCTCTGCTCTGCCACTTTGACCGAGAGAAGAGAATGAGAACAGATTCTAGAATATGAATGTAGTGAATCGAGGGGTCGATACGCCTAAGTCATAAACCTGTATTTTGCTCTGCCCTCGAGCAGCTGCAGTCTGTGCACCCCGAGGGGCAAACGGGAAGAAGTGCCAAGGCAAACACGTATGGAAGGACAGTGAGGGAGAGTAGGAGGCGCAGGTGCTCTGCCTGGGAGCAGCAGCGTGCTGGCTCAGCGCTGAAGCAGGTGCTCGGTGCGCTGTGCTGCCAGGTCTTGCTTCCTTGAGCAGGATGTGGCAGGAAGGGCGTCAGCTGCTCCAAATGTGGGTTGGAGGGCACGGGGTTACAAGGTCAAACCAAATCAGAAACCGTGTGCAGAAGCACCTGGAAAACTGTAAAGCCGCAGACGGATGTGATACAGCATTATCTTCATTATGCTTAAATTGGAGGAAAAGATGGTAAAGAGCTGTGCAATCTCTGAGGTTTATGCAGAGTTAAAGGAATTAAGTAAAAGAGGTTCCTTGCTGGACCTGCGGATAGGATCACATGACCTTGTGTGGTGAAGAGTTCAGGGCTAGATGCCAGGTCACCTGGACCCTAGTAGCTCTCCTCCTGCTCTCCAGCTCTGTGCCCTTAACTTGGGCACAGCATTCTGTACTTGGTTTCTTATAAAGTGAGGGGCTACATTTGATAAATACTTCTGAAGCTTTTTAAAACTGCAGTATGGTCTGATCATTAAAAGTATAGGCTCTGGAGTTACGTCATCTTGGAGCAGTTCTAAGTTTTGCAACTTAAAAACTTTAAAAACTTTGTAGTCTTAGGCAAGTTGACCTTCCTGCCTCAATATCATCACCTATAAAATAGTGCTTACCTCACGGAGAAGTTGTTGTGAGATAGTTGTTGCATAACACACCTGAGTAGGGTGTTGGCCACAGAGTAAATGTTTAATGCGTGTTAAATGTTATTATGTCTCCAAATAGACCGAAAAGATTAAAACACAAATATAGGATTTAACAATCTCTCTTGCTCAAATCCCCAGTATAGTGAACTAGAGACTTGGAAGATGAGAACTGTAAATTTTCATATAGTTCAAACAAAAGTACAGGTATAAAGTGGGGTGGGGCATTTGCCTGTGTCCACATGTCCGGCTTCAGTTCAGTATTTCTAAGGCTAGCTGGGTACCAGAACACAGGTGCTCTGGAAATTTAGGCAGTCGTGCCTTGGTTGGAGCCATTCCTGGGACATCCTGGGACAATCATTGTGGATTTTCTTGAGGGACCCACTAAGCAGATTAGCATTAAGAAAGGTATCAGGGCTCTTTTCAATGTGGTGCAGCCATTTTGACAGTACAGGTCATTTATTCCTGAGCAGCTTCCCAGTCTGCAATGGAGTCTGTTCAGATTCAGGATTATATTATCCTTCATTAAAACAGGGGAAATTGGAAAGGACGTTTATTTGTCTCCTGCTGTATAGATAGGTTCTCAGAAGTGAATGCCACATATCTGTTGATTAGTGGACAACTGGCTACTATCCCTACTGCTTGCAATTTGCATATTACTGCTGTTATCCCTACTGTAGCTGCTCTTCAGAACAGCTTATTTATATCATTACTGGGTAGAAGAGTACTGCTCTGGGCATGCACACTCAAACCAATAGGCAGCAAGGATGTTCCCCTTGCAAAAAGTGCCAGAATTGAGAATTTATAATTTAAGAATTTATAGTTAGGCAGGAAAGAGCTAACAACTATTGTTAAGTCAAACTGGCCAGTTGCCTGGTTCAGAAGAGGTACATAGGTCTAGGAGCATAAGGTATATCTATATTAGGTTTAGGCAGGCAAGGATTTAAGGCTGGAAAAGTCAGTTAAAAATTAGAGGTTTTGGCAGTTCTGGAGGTTAAACAGTTAAGATGTAGGTTGCAAACTCTGGGAGACAGTTGTAAGTCCATGTCAATCAATGTCAGTTACAGTAAGACTAGGGGCCCGGCCTGTGCCCTCTTGCAGTCTGGGACCCCTTGGGGGATGTCTACCTGCTGGTGTGCCTGGCCAGCCTGGGTGAGGGGCTGAGGATCGTTTTCAGGATGCCCACAGCTCCCATTGACCCAACGTCCCAGCAAGGCTGGCTGGAATCAGGTTTCTGGGGTTTATTTATCTTCTATAATTGAAACTCTGTTGCCTTGAGCAGAGGCCTAGTCAGGCAGTGAAGCCTCCTGTTTGCTTCAGCTCTACGGCTTCTATAATTGAAACATTGTTGCCTTGAGCAGAGGCCTGGCCGACCTAGGCAAGCAGTTTCAACTCCATCGCTGCTGGTGCAACGTAAGCCTCCTGGTTGCTCTAGCTCCATGGCTGCCAGCTGCCATCTTGGCTGGGTTAATTTGCATATAGCCTCTCTGATTGGCTGGTGGGAATGGCTTGGCTGGTGGCTTGGGTGTCTCGGAGTGATGGTCAATTTGCATATTACTCTTTTATTATATTAGAAGATAAATTCAAAAGATATTGGTTCCCAGCTGCCCTCTGGGAAATTAGCTAAATCTCTCAGCCTCTAGGTCTGCTTTATAGCCAGAAGGTCATTAGATACTTATAGGTTGTCTTTGCCCTAATTGAGATGATAACCTCTCTGGAAAGGGAGAACCTGTTTGAGTGGAGAGCCACAGTGAACCAGGAACTGGATAATAAACATTTCTCTAAGAAGCTTCCTGCTCTGTGGTATATTCCACTCCTGCATTGAATACCCTTCTCTATAAGGTCTTTTCATATTTATGTACCCTTTATTATTTTAATTTATACGTTTCATATGGTTAAAATAATTAATCCCCACCTGGGAGAGTGTGGAGAGATGCTAATAAGTTGGCTACTCTGCAGTACGGTGGTAACTTTGTATGCCATTGTATTGCATTTGCAGTATGCTAGGATTTGGTGTTTATGTGAATGTGCTTGTTACTGGCACAGTGTGGTTGTAACTTGTATCATGTTCCTCCCCTTATATGGACCCCAAAGAGAATACATTTTAGCCTCATTTATCCACGGCAACGCTCCTCCGTCGCGTGTTCCGAGGCCCATGTTGCTAATTAGAAATGAAAAGCCTGTGCTTTCCGAAAGGCTCATTCTGTGCCAGCATGACACGTTTACGAATACTCTCGGCCATAACTCGTTAAGAGCCATTGCACTGCTCTCAATCGCCTGGTGCCCCAAACACATTCAGTGGCTGTTGTGATCAATTGATACTTCCCCCTGGGCAGTAAACCACAGTCCAATTTCCAGATTCCCTTTTAACTCATTTACTTCACAAAGATCTAATTTCGGACAGATTAGGCAAAATATGGTTGGACTTTATGGGCACCGAGTGATCATTGCCTGGAAGTATTCTGTAAGAATTCAAAGCTGGCCGCCCTTCCCAGCTCCTCCTGGGCCGGAAGGGGTCTGGTGTTGGAGCACACACAGTGTTGAAAGGGACGAACCTCCTTTCCTGGAGCCTCACCAGCAGTTTAACGATGATGACTGAGATTTAATCAGCTATGTATACGGCTTAACAATTCTTTCATGTTTTATTTTTAAAAGTCAGCCCATCACCAATCATCCCTATTCATCCTCTCTACCGTGTTCACTGTTCTGCTGAGATAAAAATAGGGGAAATAGGGCAGGAAGAAGCAGCTTAGGGCACAGTTCCGCCACGGGCCTGCTCCATGCCGCCCGTGCCCACGGTAAGTATAGTTGTCAGGATAGTCTTGGACGCTGTTGACCCTGGACTTGGCAGGGAGCAAAATCACCAATTCAGGAGAGTCCTGCCATGATATAATCTGAAAGAATAAGTAATAACAGCCTTTCTCCTCAAAAGTGTGGCTTGCTGCTTTGTTGCACTTAATCTGGGAGGCCTCTGTGTATTTTCCAAATCATAGATGTTGGAGCTGGAAAAGACCTGGGTACACCCAGCAGGCAGCCCCCTCTCTCACTTTATCAGTGAGGAAAATGAGATCCAGAGAGATGCAGTGGCTCACCCGGGCCGCACAGCTAAGTAGAGGCAGGTGAAGGAGAGCCCGAGTGTTTTGGGGCAACGTGACCTGAGAGATGAGCCGGTGGTTCCCAAATCCTGGTGAGCACAGATTTCTCTGCAGCTTATTTAATCAGAACTTCTGGAGTGGGGCTTGTGAATCTGCATTTTTAAAAAATTGATTCTAGGAAGGGCAAGAGAAAAACATGTGAGAGAAACATCGACCAGTTACCTCTCATACTCACCTGGACCATGAATTGAACCCACAATCTAGGTGTGTGCCCTGACGGGAAATCGAACCCATGACCTTCTGGTGCATGGGACGACGTTCCAACCAACTGAGCCACCGTGGCTAGGGCGTGAATTTGCATTTTTTTTTTTTTTTAAAGGCTACTCAGATCATTCTTAATGCAGCTAGTCTGACCTAGGTCAGGAACTAGTAATAGTGTACACCAAGGATCAGCCAATTCTGACCCATGGGCCAGATCAGCCCTGCCATTTATTTTTATATGGTCCATGAGCTAAGAAGGTTTTTGCATTTTTATTTTATTTTTAAAATATATTTTTATTGGTTTCAAAGAGGAAAGGAGAGGGAGAGAGAGATAGAAACATCAATGACGAATCATTGATTGGCTGCCTCCTGCATGCCCCTCCCTCATTGGGGATCAAGCCTGCAACCCAGGACCCTTCAGTCTGCAGGCTGATGCTCTACCCACTAAGCCAAACCAGCTGGGCGGGGGGCGGGGGGAAGAGGGGGACATTTTTAAGTGGTTGGGGAAAATTCAAAAGAATAATATTTTCTGATGTGTGAAAAGTATATGAAATTAAAGTTTTCTTGTTCATGTCTTGTTTACTGGAACACAGCCACTCTTATTTGTTTACATGTTGTCTGGGGTTCCTTTTGCACTACAGGGGCAAGGTTGAGTTGTAACAGAGACTATATGGCCTATGAGCCTGTAATATTACTATCTGGCCCTTTACAAGAGAAGTTTGCTGACCCCTGATTTATAGTACTCTGTCTCTCATACAAGCACAGCAAGCACCAGCATTGAAAAGGGAGATTCCTAAGCTTTAAGGGTTTGTGTTGGTTCCAACACCATCTTGCTTTATGCAAGAGATTCAGTTATGAAAAATTATATATAAGTAAGGATATGCAAATCTAATTCTTTCAACAATGATATATGTTTTATTGTGATACAACTTACACTGTAAATATAGAGGATTTACCTTGTTTTCAGGAGGTGTAGTACGTACTCGATGTCTATTTGTCTGAATAGAAAGAGACCTGTTTTTATACTTGACAGAGACACCGGATATAAATAATTGGAAAGGAATGATGATAAACTATTTTTATTCTATGTGCAGTATTCAGTACCTAAATTAATTACGAAGTTTCTACTTTCCACATAAAATGTCCTTAAGAAAGCCTTTATATTTATAAAACTGTAGTTTTTTAACTCACTAAACATGACCTAGTTTCCCTCAGGATCATCGGTCCCCTTCTTACCAACTCATCACTGTTCTGATTCAGAATCCTTGCTTACTACCCCCTACGTGGCTTTTTTTCTTTTTTTTCTTCAACCAAGGTCTAATAATTCTAATTTCCTAATGTCTCCCTTTTCTTTTTTTCCTCCTTCTCTTTCCTCACCTTAGACATACAAGCATTTGTTCATTAACCAGTCAGCACTTACTGGGTACTTGCTCTATGCCAAGCACTGCGCAGGCCCTGACTCTGTGATAGGAAATACCCTCATTGGCACCTGTAGGCCTATCTTCCCGTCACGACCAAACTAAAAGACGAGAGCCATAGCAAGGGCACGGAGATTACCTTTTCAATCTTGTTGCCCGTCTCCTAAGACCGGTTGGTGATTTTGCAAAAGTCTGATGGCTTTCAGATCCTGGGACACGGGCCAGTGCGTTCATTGTTGCTTAGGCTTTTATGTAGTGGACCCCAGGGGCTCAAATGTCTCATTCACCAGAGAATCCATCCCCCACACCAGTTTTATTCTCTGCCATATTGCCACTAAATTACCTCTCAATCTGGCACGGTAGAAGCTGTAAAGAGGCTTTAAACTTGGCATAATGTCCTGCTTTTTGCTGCGTGACCTTTGATGGGTGGTGTCCCTCTCCTGAGCTTTTGTAAAATGCATAGAGGATAATAATCCCTCCTGTACCCATACTTCACAGGAATATTGTGAAGAGGTTATTTTAAAAGCTTGCCATTTTCATACAGGGAGTTGCTATAGAAACACAGAGGAGTGCAAGTACTTCCGAGAGGGGATTTCGGGAAAGGCCTGGGCTCCTCGGCTCTTTGGGAAGACAAAGTATGGAAGAGGCACGAGGAACGGCCCTTGGTCTAACCTAACCCCAGGTCATTCTTTCCGCTTGCTCATAGGATTTGCTTTCCCTGCAGCAGACCCCACCCTAGTCAGTGCACTAGGGATGGTACATTGAGCGTTTTCAGAATGCACAAGGCTCAGTGCCAGCACTGTTTGTCGTTTAGGGAGAGGATGGCATGACTCTGCCAGATTAAGAAAGGAATAGAAGGTGAGAGGACATGAGCTTTGTTTTGTTTTTAATCTGCCAGCAACTGTTCGTTGGAAGCTCATGGGCTGAGTGTTGTATTGGAACTGTGGGACGAAAGGCGAGATTGGTTCCTGCCCTGTAAGAGTTTAAAACCTGGTTTCATGGATAGAAGGAAGGTAAAGAAAAACAAAAGCTTGAAGAGTAATGAAAGATACAAACCCCGAGTACAGTGACATCAGAAAAGGAAGAGCTCGGAATACTTGGAAATATTTAAAACATCATCTAAAAAGCGGGGACTCAGCCCAGCCAAAGTGGCTCAATGGTTGAGCACTGTCCTGTGCACCGAGAGGTTGCAGGTTCGGTTGCCCGCAGGGCACATACCTGGGTCGCGAGTTTAATTCCCAGCCGGGAAGCATATGGAAGGCAACCGATCAACATTTCTCTCTCACATTGATAGATCTCCCGCTCCCTCCCTCTCTCTAAGCATGTTCTCAGTGGTGATTTAAAAAGAAAAAGTAGGACCTCAGTCCAGCCCTTGCCGGGTAGAAATTGAACCTGCAGCCCTTTGTTGCATGTGATGATGCTTGACCAACTGAGCCATACCGGCTGGGCCAAATTTACCATTTTTAAATGCAAAACTCACTGGTATCAAATATGTCACCATGTTGTACAACTATCACCACTGTTCATTTCCAGAACTTTTTAGTTATCCCAAGCAGAAACTCTGTACCCATTAAACAGAAATTCTCTATTTCCACTGCCCCTTAGCCCCTGGCAAACTCTCTTCTACTTCTGTCTCTATGAATTTGCCTATTCTACCTTCCTCATGTCAATGGAATCACATAGTATTTGTCCTTTTGTGCCTGGTTTATTTCACTTAGCATATGTTATAACATATATCAGCACTTCATTCCTTTTAAAGACTGAATCATATTCCATTTTATGTATTTATTTATTTATTTATTTATTATTTTTAAGACAGTAGGTATTTTTTAAAATATATTTTATTGATTTTTCACAGAGAGGAATAGAGAGTTAGAAACATCGATCAGCTGCCCCCTGCACACTCCCCACTGGGGATGTGCCTGCAACCAAGGTATATGCCCTTGACCGGAATCGAACCTGGGACCCTTGAGTCTGCAGGCCAATGCTTTATCCACTGAGCCAAACCGGTCAGGGCATATTCCATTTTATATACTGCATTTGATTTATCCATTTGTCAGTTGACAGACATTTGGGTTATTTTCACTTTTGAAATATTCTGAATAATGCTTTTATGAATATTTATGTATAAGTTTTAGCGTGAACACCTGCTTTCAGTTCTCCTGAGTATACACCTAGGAGTAGGTTTGCTGAGTCATACGTAACTCTATGTTTAACTTTTGAGGAAGGAACTGCCAAACTGTTTTCCAGAGTGGCTGCACCAGTTTATATTCCTATCAGTAGTGTATAAGGGTTGTAAGTTCTTCACATTCTTGACAGTACGTTTTAATTTCCATTTTAAAAACAATTATAACTATCCTAGTGGATGTGAAATAGTATTTCATTGCCATTTTATTTGCATTTCCCTAATGACTAATTATATTGACCATTTTTCATATGTTTATTTGCTGTGTATTAACTGATTTGTAGAAATGTCGATTCAAATCCTTTGCCCCTTTTTAAATCAGATTATTTGTCTTTTTTACTATTGAGTTATAAGAGTTCTTTATTCTGGCTGCTAGACCATTGTTAGATACATAATTTGCAAATATTTTCTCCCATTCTGTGGTGCGTCCTTTCACTTTCTTGATTCTGTCATTTATTGCACAATAGTTTTAAAGTTTGATGAAGTCCAATTTATCTGTTTTTTTTTTTCCTTTGGTTGCTTGTGCTTTAGGTGTCACATCTCTGACACTTGTCTAATCACCTTCTGTTTTCTTCCAATAGTTTTATAGTTTTAGCTCTTACATTTACTTAGGTCACTGATCCGTTTTAATTTTTGTATAGGGTGTGAGGTAGAGGTCCAAATTCATTCTTTTGCATGTGGTTACTTAGTTGTCCATTTGTTGAAGAGATTATTCTTTCCCCTTTGAGTTGTCTTAGCATTCTTCTCAAAAATTCAATTGACTGTAAATACAAGGGTTTATTTTTGGACTCTCAATTCTATTCTATTGATCTGGCTATCCTTATTTCCTACTAGTCTTGAATACTATAGCTTTTTTTTAAATTTTGTTTTATTGCTTAAAGTATTACAACGAGTGATAGATAGGTCTCCATTTTTCCCCCTTGACCTTCCCCCCTCCTCCCCTACCCCCCAGGTTCTTGAGTCCATTGATTATGCTCATATGCATGTATGCAAGTCTTTCAGTTGATCTCTTAACTCCCCCCCCAAACCTCCCCAGCCTTCCAGCTTTAGGATGACAGTCTGTTCAATGCTGTTCTGTCTCTGTATTTGTTTATGTTTATCAATTTATAATGGTCCTTATTATCCATAAATGAGGTCATGTGGTATTTTTCTTTCATTGACTGGCTTATTTCACTTAGCATAATGCTCTCCAGTATAGCTTTATAATAAGCTTTGAAATAGGATAGTGTGAGTCTTCAACTTTGTTAATACTTTTTAAGACTATTTTGACTGTTCTCGTTCCCTTACATTTCTATATGAAATTTTATGATCAGCCTGTTAATTTCTGCCCAAAATGGCAGGTGAAATTTTGATAAAAAGTGCATGGAATTTGTAGATCATTTAGGGAAATATTGTCATCTTAATAATAAGTCTTCTAATCCATGAGAAAAAGATGTCTTCCTATTTACTTAGGTCTTAATTCCTTTTAATTACATTTTATGTTTTTCTGTGTCAAATCATACTTCTTTTTGTTAAATTTATTCCTGGGTATTTTATTTCTTTGGATGCTATTATAAATGGAGTTTGCTTAATTTTTTAGGTTGTTTATTGCTAGTACATAGAAATATGACTGATTTTTGTATATTGACCTGGTACCTTAAGACCTTGTTGAACTTGTTTATAAGCTCTAATAGTTTTGTATGTACATATTCCTTAGGGTTTTCTGTATGCAGGATTGTTTCATCTGAACTAGAAATCATTTTACTTGCTCAATTGCCTTCTCTAGAACATCTCTTTTATAATGTTGAATGGAAGTGGATGTCCTTGTCTTATTCCTGATCTTAGGGAGAAAGCTTTCAGGTTTTTACTATTAAGTGTGACGCTGGCTGTGGATTTTTTTATAGATGCCCTTTATTAAGTTAAGGAAATTCCCTTCTAATTCTCTTTAGGTGTTTATTATGAAAGAGTGTTGTATTTTGTCAAACGGGTTTTCTGCTTCTATTGAGATGATTGTGTGGTTATTGTCCTTTATTAACATTATTACATTGATTGATTTTCGTGTTATAAGATCTTTATATTTCTGAGGTAAATTCCACATGGTCATGGTATATAACCCTTCTGTATGCTGCTGGATTCAGTTTGGTGATACTTCATTGAGGCTTTTAGCATCGATATTTATAAGGGACTAATGGCCCAGTGCACGAAATTCGTGCACATTAAAAGGGGATTAGTTAGAGGAAATATTTTAATATTGCTATTTGCCCTTGCTCTATAATAGAAGTGCCAGAGATTAAAGAAAATTAGTAAAACATATATGAAAATCTTCCTCCTGGCAGAGTCTGGGGTGCACCATGGAACCCAGAGTCAAGTTTTCAACCACCCATGTGCACCTCAAACTCACTCGAGACCCAAACCTGGACGGCCCCCCCTCATTGGGCTAGATCCAGACCCAGCTGGTCCCACCCTGTCAAGCCCTGCCAGGTGGGGGGGGTGCAGCCTCAGGTCCCCTGGGTGCCAGGGCAGGGGGGCACAGCCTGAGGTCCCCCATCAAGCCCTGCTGGGTAGAGGGAGTGGCCTGTGATCCTGCAGCCTGGCACCCGGGCAGAGGGCACAGACTGAGGTCCCCTGACCTGGTGCTGGGGTGGGGGCATGGCCTGAGGTCCCCTGGCCCAGCAACAGGGCGGAGGGCACACCTTGAGGGCCCCCGTCAAGTCCCGCTGTGTGGGGGGCACAGCCTCAAGTCCCCTGGCATGAGGCAGGGCGGGGGGCATGGCCTGAGGTCTCCCAGCCTGGCACCAGGGAAGAGGGTGCAGTCTGAGTTCCTCTGGCTTGGTGCCAGGGCAAGGGGAGCAGCCTGAGGTCTCCTGTCAAGCCCTGTGGGTGGAAGGCATGACCTGAGGTCCCCTGTAAAGCTCCATGCAGGAGGTGGGTGGGTGTGCAGCCTCAGGTCCCTGCTGATTGCTCATTAAGGCTTGTTATGGGAACTTAGCCTCAGCTGTGGGTGCAAATTGACCAGAGTGATGGTCAATTTGCATATTCCCTCTTTATTATATAGGATAATAGTCTATATATTTTTCATTTCTTGTCATTTCTGTCAGTTTTGTATCAAGGTAATACTCTCCTTATAGAATGAGTTGGGAAGGGTGCCCTTCTCTTCTACTTTTTGGAATAGTTTATGAAGGGTTGGTATTACTTTTCTTCTTTAAACATTTGATAGAATTTATCAGTGAAACCATCTAGTTGATCCTGGACTTTCCTTTATGGGAGTTCGTTTTTTTAATGTAAGGTACAGAAGGATATTTATAGTATAATCCTATTGGAAGGAGAGAGGGAAGTCTTTCTAAGGCTATATCTGGTGCTTATATTTATAAAGAAAGTTTTGAAAAGATATACAAGTAGCAAAGGTTATCGTTGAGTAATGAGATGGAAACTTTTAGTCTTCTGTTCTTTAAAAAAAAAAAGTGTACATGTATTGCTTTACATAAAAAACATGATCTAAAATGTCTAGCATTTGCCCTGGCCAGTTTGGCTTAGTAGATAGAGCATTGGCCTACGGACTGAAGGGTCCCAGGTTCGATTTCCAGTCAAGGGCATGTACTTGGTTGTGGGCACATCCCCAGTGCGGGGTGTGCAGGAGGCAGTTGATCAATGTTTCTCTCTCATCGATGTTTCTAACTCTCTTTTCCTCTCCCTTCCTCTCTGTAAAAAATCAATAAAATATATATTAAAAATAAAATGTCTAGCATTTGACCATTTGCTCTTTCATTCACACAGTGAAATGCTAGAGGTGTGTATAGGCCTGTCTCCTTAGGTACTCATGATCCAGTAGGTTCCTGCATCTCTCTTCAGCCTCACAGTCTGCTCTCCCCTTCTCTATTTTATCTCCCATCACACTGAATTACTTGTCAATTCCCTGAAAACAACCCACAGTTACATGCTACTGTGCCTTTGTACATCCTATGCTATTCCTGTTCCTTGTCATTCCTTCCCCTTATATCTGACCAATTAATACCTCTTCATCTCTACTTATCCTTTTAAATATTATTTACCTTCCAAATATTAGTTACCTTTCGCTGTGAACATGTCTCAGCTCACTCTTCTCCCTGTCATTTCCCATCCAAGGGGGTAAAATCTCCTGCTGCTGCTGCTTGTCATACATTAGGCATATTTTTGTTATTGAACTTTGTATTTACCCTGCATCATAATTACCAGTTCACACACATGTCTTTCCTAAAAGTACAGTTTTATTAAATTTTGTATCCCTGGAGCCTAGCACAGTGCTTGGCACAAAATAGATGTTCAAGAACATTTTAATTGGATTGAATTAGTGCTATAAGAAAAGGTATTATGGGTACGATGAGCAATGTGAGCAAAGGCCAAAGTCATGAATTTGTAACATGAACTAGTTTGGCAAGACAGGAAGATTCATGCAGAGAAATATGGTTGAGTGGTTTTGGCAAGGCTGATAATGGAGGCTCATAAAAGCCGGATAGAGCAGACTTGGTAGGTAAATATTGGTGAATGAAGAACTTTTCTCACTTCCTTCAAGTCTTTTCTCCATTCTCTTCTCAGTTGGCTTACCCTGACCACCTCCTTCAAACCATCACCTCCAATTCACCTTTCTTATCCCAGCATTCTTGATCCCCGTTTCCCCGACCTTTCTCTCTTTTCCATTGCGTATCACATTCAATATAATTTACTTTTTTGTTATGCTTTTTATTTATTTGTCTTCCCCTTTGGAATATAAGCTGCCCAACCAAGGTAGCCTTGTTCACTGGTATTTCCCAAGCACCTAGAACATTGTCTGGCACATAGTAGGCACTCAGTGAATCCTAAATTAATGAACCTCAGTATCTTGTTCAGAGCTAGCATAGACAGCTTAGGTATATAGTTCAGATGTCTTGCTTCTGAGACATTTGTTCTGTAGCACTGCTAAAATAGTGCTATCTATTTGTAATATAATCTGGGGCAGGGCTTTGAGTGGGGGACGGTTATGGGGTGCAGAGAGGGTGGAGATTAGGGAAAGAGGCATTGCTTTAGGGTTTCTTGGCTTAGAAACCAAATTGGGAAGTAAAAATTATAATTACTTCTTAACTTAAAAAATGTTGTTTTGTTTGGTGATTAATGCCAATGCTTTAATAATTTCTCTTTTTCTTTCTCCACAGACCTTTGTAGTATTAAACAGAGGGAAAACTCTCTTCAGATTTAGTGCCACGCCTGCCTTGTATATTTTAAGTCCTTTTAACCTGATAAGAAGAATAGCTATTAAAATTTTGATACATTCATATCCTTTTCTGCAAACGTGGGGTGAAGGTAGCAATTGCATGGTCTCTGGTACAAGTTTGTGAATTGTGACAACTGAGTTATACGTTAAGTATTTTATCAATAGTGTCATTGGCTGTGCCACCAATTAGAGGTTTAGAAGGGAACGTCTGCCAGATTCTCAACGGTGAGCTTCAGCAAATTCTTTTTTTCTTAGGATGACGCTGGAATGTGTTGGTGTCATTTAGAGATTGGGTGGGGAACGCCCGGCCCAAGGGGCTGTATAAGGCCCTCGGGATCATCTGGCCTGGCCCTGCCAAGGCATTAGGGGTGAGTTAATTAAGTGTTTGACTTAAATATAGCAGCTAATTCTTAAGCTGATAATTTTGTGCAGCCTGTGAATGGGCTACGAATATCCAAATGACCCTTGGCAGAAGAAAGGTTCCCCACCCCTGATTTAGAAGGTCAAATTAAATAGCAACCTTTTATTAAAATCTTACTTTTTAAAGTGCCCAGACTTTGATAATTTCATCCCTGAAGCCGATTATTCAGGTTTTTAATGTAATAAAGTCCAATATTAGAATATTTTAAAAGCTACTTCTTGAGTTACAAATAGTTGAATGAATGCTTTAGAGGTCTGCCTTCACTATTTTTTTAGTTTTTGAACAATGAGTGAGCTTAGAAAGTATCTGAGATAGTTTCTCAGGTTAAATGGCCCTGGTGCAGAGGTTTTGATTTAGATGCAGGGTTGATATGAATCTTTTCCGGTATTTTTACTCCTCTGAAACAGAAATTGCCCATTTATTCATGTGGCCTGACTTTTACGTCTTATTAATATAGGAGCTCATATGACAAAAAATTACTCGATGGCTGCAGCAACTTTGTATAGTGACTTTACACTCGCGTGGTTGGTATTTAATATGACAGGATTTAGTCCCACGATGCAAAGCGTATTGTATCCTCCAATGAGAATGAGGAAATGAGCAGTTGCAACTTGGTAAATTGGTTTGCCAAGCTTTCACCACATTTTATTAACTCTCAAGAATTTCTCATCTATGGATAATAAAGACCATTATAAACTGATAAACAAAAAATAGATACAGAAGCAGAGCAGCATTAAACAGACTGTCAAACTACAGCAGGAAGGCGGGGGAAGAGGGGGGAGGAAGAGATCAATCAAAGGACTTTTATGCATGCATTTAAGCATAACCAATGGACACAAGACACTGGGGGGTAGGGGAGGACGGGGAAAGGTCAAGGGGGGGGGGAAAGATATATGTTACTACTCTTTGTAATATTTTAAGTAATGATAAAAAAAAGGGGGGGGAGAATTTAGCAACCTGGTTCTAAAATATACCCAGAAAACCGATTTTCAGTTTAAGATTTGCACCTATGAAATGTCAGATCTTTACCGAGGCACCCTAGTGCTAATGTGCGAATCTTGGTCACTGTTATGAGGGGGAAGAAAACATGAGAGAGTGTCGTTAGGAAATCACTTCCCATTTTCTCTCCCAGCTGTAACGCCCCTGCTCACCTTGTCCCATATAAACCTGCTGTCCTTGCCTGAACAAGAGGCCCTCACAGGCAAGAACACAAAGTATGTTTTCTTTTTAAAGGATGAAGATGGTGAATGCCATTAGCAAGAAAGAGTGAACTAGCAACAAATGAGATGCAGCTTCTGTGCTTGTGAAAGCGATAGTTTGTGTTTGAGTAACTCCTACTGACCTAACGCAGTTTAATTTTTCTCAGTTAGACAAGAACAGAAAGGGCCGAGAAAGGTTGTGAATGAAACTGAAATGGCAACTAAGTACCTTACTATCCATCAACATTCCTGGGCACTTCCGGAATGACCAGGTCGATTTGCCCCATTGCCTAGTTCTTAGGCACATGATGGTGTGGATGCCCTTGAAGTCCTTACCCAACATGTCACAACAGGTGTCCCAAATGGGACAAATTCAGCACATCCTGGCGATTGCCTTGCCCTCCAAGAGTAGTTCAGCTCTTTGGACGAGTAGGGGGAAAGTGAACCCTTAATTACATGTAGATTTTTCAAATAATGAGTTATGCAAGATAACGAACAATAAATGAGTACTGAGTAATATAGATTAAATTTAATTGATTTTCTCACCCAGTGACCTTGGAGTCTGGCAGACTGGTAGATGTTTGGTTACTGAGCACAAAGGTATTTAGAGGCTTATTCCATACTTGAGGTGAAAGTGGTAAGAGAGGAAAACGTTTTATCCAAAAGGAGCGGCATAAGTGCAGCCTTTTTGAAAGCGCGTGGACGTTCTGTTGTGTCCGTTCGTGATTCCCTGGTCACCGTGGGAGTCTGCGGGGACCAGTTCTCACTCTCACCTCACCTTTTCCTCCTCTTCTGTGCCTTTTTTTTTTTTTTTTTTTTTGCCTTCTTTCAGGGTCCTGGTTTAGGTCTCATGATACCCAATATGCAACATGTTTGCTTTCTGAGGAAAAAATAAAGTGGTCAGACTTTGTGTCTTCTCCGATTTGGTGCATTCTTCCTTGACTCTTCTCTACAGTATTTAGCATGATCATTATGTGCACTATTTTGACCAACTGTGTATTCATGACTTTTAGTAACCCTCCCGATTGGTCAAAGAATGTGGAGTAAGTAGCTCGTTTATTTATTTGACTGCTTGTATAGTTCATTTTTAGTCACTGAATCTTGCCTTGCCACAGTTTATCCATCAAGGGGAATTTTTTATGTCACAGAGGGGGTGAAGATACATACATGTAGGATTTAGGAACTAACAGGAGTCAACTCTAAAAAGAGAGAGGCTCTGGAAGTTCCCGCCCTTCACCTCCATCTTTTCCTGTGCTAGCTGGTGCCTTTGACTTGCTGCCACATCACCATCTTCTATCCTCAGTTCCTGACAATACTACCTACTTCTCCAATATTACTTTTCCCTATATTTTGACTTGTTTAAAATTAAAAATAGCTCTGGGGCTGCCTCCCCTGATTGGAAATGATCACATACAGATGGCAGTGCAGAGGCACATATCTGTGATACCTGTCAAGACCCAGCACAACATTCCAAAATTCTTGATTTGTGTGTTTCAGTAAGCGTCCCTTTCTCTTCCTCACTTCTGTTTTGCTGCATTGGCTGTGTCCTTTTTGTTTTGTCTCTGTTGGTTGAAGCCACACCGAGGCAAGTACATTATCTTAAAAGATTCGCGTATGGTTTCTGTCTGTTCAGAAGTTACCTCACGCTCTCCGTTTCTTTGACAGGTACACGTTCACAGGGATTTATACATTTGAATCACTAGTTAAAATCATTGCAAGAGGTTTCTGCATAGATGGCTTTACCTTTTTACGGGATCCATGGAACTGGTTAGATTTCAGTGTCATCATGATGGCGTAAGTTCTCTGCTTACTTTTTTGGTGTTCTGGGTGCAGTTGTGGGTGGTTTTACTCCTGAGTGTTTGTATGATACTGTAAGTGTGCGTTTGTGGCCACAGTTGTATGAGGAATTAATGGATAACTCTGTAAGGCTGTATGGGTTTATGCTTATGATTCTTGCTTGTGAGGGCCTCTGTTCAGGCAGTGATGGCAGGTTTATATGGGGGAAGGTAAGCAGCGGCTTTACAGCTGGGAGAGAAAGCAGGAAGTAATTTCCTAAAAATGCTCTCTCATATTTTCTTCCCCCTCGTAATATTGATCGCGGATTACACATTTATCACTAGAGTGCCTTGGTGAAGACTTGAAATTTTATAGGTGCAAATCCTAAACTGAAAATCAGTTTCAATAAAATGTATTTTATTACATATAATTTCACGAGGCAAGCCAGATGTTACAGACTTTAGAGCACATTTTAGAATCAAAACATGAGCCAAGATATATCCAAACTGGTTGATTTCTAAAGAAATACTGACCAGAACTTCAAACTATTGCTGGAGAACAATGTAGCTCCATATCGGTATGCTAGTGCTCTTAGTAATTTCTGTTGTAACAATGAAAATGTATGCCTGGGAAACTTAACTGGTGATAGAAGAGTCATAGCAGACTTTATTGTTTTTATTTCCAGTTTGGGAAAGCACTTGATGGTTTGGTAGAGGGAATAAAGGTGTTGTATAGATTGTATGTGAGTTCTGGTGTGTGCATGAAGATGTGTAAGAGATTGAGAGTATGTATGGGTCTGAGTAGCAGATAGAAAGATGTATTTCCACTGTAAAATGTGAGTGAACAATATGCATCGAATATTTGAAACTGGAACTTCGACATTTTATTATATTAAGGCAATTTCTAGCTTTCCAGAATTATGAAACTGAACACATTTCTGTTCATTTGAAACGTAAGTGTCCTTGGTTGGCACAGAACTGGTGATAAAATGGGCATTTAGTATAATATTTGCTCTGATCTCATGATCTGGATTTTCCTGAGCCCTTCTTTTGTATGTCATAAGCTGAAACTTCATCTGTATGCATAACTGCAAAGATATGCAAACAACTTTTGGATAAGTCATATCCTAGTATACAGACATTTAGCCATTTTTGCCATTGTCAGCTAAGGAGTTATTTTAATGTATATTGGTTTCATGGGGCTCCTGCTACAGATATTTGTCTCCTTTTCCTAAGAAATTGTTCACAAAACATGGAATATAAACCTTTGTTACCGCCTGGCCTCAAGTGATTAGCCCAAGAGTAATCATTCTGATTCAGACCTGCATATCACAATACTGATTAAGATTCCTGATTAAAACTCCAGGAATCTCCTGGTTGTATCAGCTCTTTCAAATATACTTTTAAATTCTCCTTGCTCAATTGGAAAAAAAAAAAATGTTCCTTAAATGTTTATATGTTGAAACTTTTCTTTTTCAAGGAAAAAAAATGAAATCGTAGCTTGTGTATAAGACCCTTTCTTCCCCCCCATTCTCAAACCCTCGCCCAATGGTACCATTACAAGTTAACTTTGGTTTGATTCTGCAGGTATATAACAGAGTTTGTAAACCTAGGCAATGTTTCAGCTCTACGCACTTTCAGGGTACTGAGGGCTTTGAAAACTATTTCGGTAATCCCAGGTAAGATGGCCCGGGGTTGGTGTTAGGTGTTGGGTTAGGGCCCTGACGTGACGTATTGTACTTTTTGTTTTGTTGTGGTTTTGTTTTCTTCCTTTGGTGTTGGTGTCTGTGTCTGTGTTTGTCATTTGTGTCTGTGTGTGACCTCCCTTACTACAGATATGTGACAGAGTTTGTGGACCTGGGCAATGTCTCAGCGCTGAGAACATTCAGGGTTCTCCGAGCTTTGAAAACTATCTCTGTAATTCCAGGTGAGAAAATCTAAACGCAAGACTGACTTTGCCTCATCTTCTCTTTCCCGCCATTCATTTTGTCCACTACATTCTAAACCGGTGTCAGCACATTTGATATGGCCTTGCATTCTGCATGTTTTTACCTGGAGACATTCTCTGGATTGGCCCTTTGGGTACTTCCTCCAACAGTGCTTGCCAGGCATGCAGCCCCCATTCCATCCATGCTTCTAAAAAAGCACGTGCTTAAGAATCACTTGGATTTCACAATATTGAGAAAATTGTCACAGAGCTAAGCTGTCTCTTTGAATATAAATCATTTGCTTTCTGGCCTCATGGAATTACAGTAATTTTAACATTCACCATCATTCCATCGCTTATGATTTCTAGGCTTCCTATCGCATGATTTGTTGATGGGATGTTACTTAAAGAATTGCACTTTTATTGTTACTGTGTTAATGGGATCATTTAATTACATAAGAGACCTACCCAGTTAACTAGTCCAGTATTATAGACAAACTAGAGGCACAGTGCAGGAATTCGTGCACCAGTGGGGCCCCTCAGCCTGGCCTGTGGCATCGGGTTGAAACCAGCTCTCCGACATCCCCCGAGGGGTCCTGGATTGTGAGAGGGTGCAGATCAGGCCCAGGGACCCCACCAGTGCATAATCAGGGCTGGGAAGGGACTGGGGAGGGCTCCAGGGTGTGTCTGGCCCGTCTCGCTCAGTCCTGATTGGCCAGACCCCAGCAGCAAGCTAACCCCTGGTGGTTAGTACATGTCATAGCAACTGGTCGACTGGTCAACTGTCTGCCCCCTGGTAGTTAATGCATGTCCTAGCAGGCAGTTGAGCGGCCTTAGCATATCATTAGCATATCACTCTTTGATTGGTTGAACGGCTGACTGGTTGACCAGACACTTAGCATATTAGGCTTTTATTATATAGGATAGGATTTAAGAACCTTTGAGTTAGTGAACTGAACCTTAATAATTACTGTTAATCATGTACTATGTCTGTTTCATTAATAAGAACCAGTAGACATATAGTCAGAGACCATTCTCAAACATAAATCCCAGTGAGGCATATGCAGGTGCTGTAAAAAATCAAAGGTAAGATAAAATTCATCCGAAGGTATGGACTAACAAAAAGTCAAGAAACTTGAGGAGAAAGAAGAGGGATCAGTGAGTGGTTAAAAGGTTGCTTTTCTTTTTGGTCCTGGTTGGCCTGACTCAGTAGTCCTTAACCTTTTGAGAATCAGATTAAAGTTTACAAATGCCTCTGAAACCCATCTGTGGGCCCCAGGTTAAGATGCCTTAATTTAGTTTAAATCCTCGCTACCTGGTCATATTGAACTATCCTTTTAAAGAGCAGTCTTGATGTCTAGTAGGAAAGATGTTTTCATTAGTCTTGTGAGCCTAGGATACACTGGCGGTAACATGGCAGAAGTCAGGACTATATTGTTGCTGATTGGTTGTATTCAGGCAAGAGACCAGACTTCCCGTTGCACTTTTGTAGAAACAGGGACATGAAGAACAGAGGCATCCTATTCCTGGCATCACATGGTTCTTCTCCTTATGGCTGGCTCAGAAACATTTCCCTTTCCCCGCTTTCAACATCCAAATATGAGGTATCAGAGAGAAACACAAAGGTTGAAGCCTAGAGAGGACAGATGTAGAATGTAGCTTAACAAAAACTCCAAGGAAGGTCATCCCCATTACTCCATTTATAAACTTGGGGCATGAAGTGGGCCAGCCATTGAGCCCTACTAAAAATGAGCTCCTTTGTTTTCAGCTACGGTCGCTTACTCCTTATCAACAGAGTTTGGGTATCAGTTGGAGTATTTCCTTCTTGGCAAAAAACCATTCCTGACTTACCGAGGTTTAGTTTCTAGCCTTTTAAATCCCTTTGATGGAAAGCCCAGCTCATCCTCCAGGCAGCCTCGTTGCCAGTGGCCTGATCCATAGGCAGGCCTTGTCTTATTTTTTTAAAAGCATCTGGAGCACCATGTCTTTACTTCTTCTATTTTCCCTTTGGTCTCTTTCCTCCTCTGGCCTCTTTTAAATATGATCCCATGTTTCTGCTCACTTCCCCCAGCGTATTCCACAAAGCATCTGTCTCTTTATGTTCTTGTGATCTCAGAACTTCTCTTCCAGAATTAAATTGGAAAGCTGTGTTCTGTTCACTAACTAGGGCAGCAGATGCTATCTCTGGTCTAGCTTTTAGCTTCTGTCTCCGTGCTGTATGGTTAATTTCTGACCACAGCATTACTGCAAGACAGCTTTTGACTGATGTCACATTATTCATCCTTAATACTCCAGTACTATGTATATATAAATAAACACAGATTCTGGTGCACAGCAGTGCTCCATAAATGATTGTAGTAGTAGCAGTTATTATAAAGAAGAAACCTAAACCCAAAGAAAGGATTTGTATCAAAATGTAGACGTCAGCTTCACAGTTGAAATAGACTTCTGAATTCTTGTTTCTAGAAGCACCCCAAATGAGCTGGCTTTGGGAGGTTAACTGGTATGAAATGTAACTTATAAAGGATAATAAAGCCAATAAGAGTCCACTGTCAGTGAATGATATAATTGATACTTGAATTAAACTGTGACTTTCAATCCTAAATTATTTTTTTCACATTCTACATAGAATTAGTAAGAGAAATCCAGAGTGAAGTGCTTATTTGGTAAACGATGCCTCCCTCGTGAGATAATGCTGCCATCCTATGTAAAATTCTGAATTTGCCTGCTCTGCTTCCTCCCATGGAGGCTGTAGTCCTCCTCCTACCTGCCTGTTACCCAGGTCTCCTCCCAAGGTGGGAGCACCAGTGCATGAGTCAGTAGACCTAGGCCATCTCTTGATTGGAAATCTAAGTCATTTTAACTCCACTGTTGTAGAGCTGGGGTATAGTTCTCTCTTAGTAAGAACCATTGTTTTTCATACCAGGTTTAGTCACTGGATCCATACCAGGATCACTTCAGTGGAATTACTTCTTTCTTTGCCTTTTCCTGTTCCCAGTTCGATTATAGGTCTTTGCCAAAGCTATCACAAACAAGTGAGATCAACAACAGAACTGGCCTGGGGCCTGCAAGATCTCACAAAGCTCTCCACGTCTCAGTTCCCTTCATGAGAGTTTTCCCTTTCCCAGAGCACTCACCCGGCTCAGCCCAGAAGGTTGGAGAGTACAGTGCATTAGTGAGCTCCAGCCTTTTGTACATGAGAGACTTTGATTTAGAGCTGCCTTTTAGCTTAGAAAAGACCGAAACCACATCCTGACCCTTTTATATGCTAATTCGAGACCTGGATACGTGTCATTCCATTTCATGTTTCCATTTTGCTTCAGAGGATTTGGCTTGGAGAACGAGGCACACAAACCCTGTGCTAAAACTTGCAGAAGGAGACCCTTTCTAGTTTTCCTGTGGTCTGGAGTTTTCCAGATTTAACTTGATATTTAAGTATTCTGTGTAGAAAGTCATATGTCTTAAAGCTTAGTTTTCAGTTTCTATTTGTCGAGGACCTGCATACAGAAATTCTTAGTGCCTTTGTTAGAAGTTTCATCGTCTGCATGCTTTGACTGCAGGCCCAGTGGTAGGGCGGAAATCTCAAAGCTGGTGTCCCGTGTTTTTCTTAGAGAGCATCACTTAATGGTGTGAGTGAAACCAGGCAGGAGGGCCTCACTCATCACTTCCTTCTCATTTCCATCACTTAAATGGCTCCCGCAAAGCCCTTCGACTTCTCTATTTGTCAGCATTGATTTAATATCATTTTGTTCTCTTCAGAGTTACAATTTCTTGATTATTATTCTCTCGGGTTTTTTATTTCTCTGCTTTGATTACTATTACTTTCTCTTTTAACTGTGGGGTCAGATAAGAAGAAGCAGGGAGAATGATAGGCCTTTTCCTTCTCACCCCAAATTTGCATGTAAGAAAGCCTTTTCTTTAAATGTATACATTATGAATATGCCAATTTCTAGTGAAGGGAAATAGGAAGTGTTTTAAGGATCATTGTGTCTCTTAAAATAGTCTAGTTATTAATCTAGTTGCTTTTATATTTCTCCTTTATCCACATTGCGTTCTCAAAAAAAAAAAAAAAAAAAAGGTAACTAAAGTTTAACACAGTGGCCCTACTGGCGTGGCTCAGCAGTTGAGTGTCAACCTATGAACCAAGAGATCACGGTTTGATTTCTGGTCAGGGCACATGCCTGGGTTGTGGGTTCGGTCCCCAGTGTGGGGCGTGCAGGAGGCAGCCGATTAATGATTCTCTCATCGTTGATGTTTCTACCTCTCTCTCCCTCTCATTCCTCTCTGAAAACAATTAAAAAAGAAAAAAAATTTTTAACAGTGTCCTAAGTAGAAAAACACTGAAGACACATGGGGTCCCACTTGGCCTACCTTTGAGAGCTAGTTTAGTTTTTGTCAGACTTTGTGATTTGAATCTGGTCTCAGGTAAATAAATCTGTGGCCCCAAAATCGCTCCCAAATTACTCTTGACCTGAGGAACCTTGGAGAACTGTCCTTGTGAGGATTTAATCTGCAGCGGGAGAGTTGACCTGCATGATTTACTCCTCACACTTGTCTGGGCCAAACCAGACCTTGGGGGTTGGGGAGCTTTTCTTTCCCCTGGGCTGAGCAACTGCTTGTTGTTGCTATTGAGGCCTGCTCCAGTGTAAATTTCGTAGGATAATGAGCTCACGTTCCTTCAGACCAGTTACATTTCTCAACCTGAGCCACAAACGAGGAAATATAAACATACTTTCTTTGTAACCTGGCATCACCATGGTGGGAGTTTTTGATCCCAATGTGCGTGGCTGGTTTCCCTGGAGTGAACATCATCAGGCTTTGTCCATTTGTTTAAGGGATTGTAGTGGCTTCGCCTACTCAGAATTCTTCACATGTCTGACTTCGTCTCAGGTGCTGACCTTTCTGTTCATTGGGTCTAGTTGTCTTTCCTTGATCTATAATAAATGTAGGTGTGCTAACTGCTCCACTCAGACACCCCAGTGCTAGTTACGTCAGCCTTTTCCAAGAGTTCTTGCCATCCAACTTGCCCCCACATGGCTTCTGCCGCACACGGTGTTGTGTAGGAGTCGTTGGAAGGAGCATTCTGCTCTGTTTTGGATAATCATTTTCAGTCAGCATCTTGCTCGTTCTGGTGTGTGAGCCAATGGGAGAAGCAAGACAGCTTGTCTTCACAGACAGAACAGTGCCAGTCTCCATTCTCATACACATCCGGTCGGGGATTCACCAGCAGCTTCTTGCCTTCAGTGGCCTGTGTTGGTGGGAGCAGGGAGCACTCTTGCTTGGCTGCCCTGACTAGTACATGGCAGCCACTACTGTCAAGACTTGAGTTTAAGAAACGCACTGATGGCGTCCTTTCCATAAATTGGCATTGATGTCTGCGAACATGGTTGTTTGCAATTATCAACTCTAATGGAAGGAAAAAGTCTTGACTGTGAGAGCATTGTATAATATAGTGACCATTTATATTTAATATTGCTATGCCATCGAGTGCCAACCTTGACCTGCAAGCATTGAGTTACGCCACCTTTCTTCTTCCTGTACCTTCCTCTGATTTTCTCCTAGCAATCTGGGTGAGAATCTTGGATAATAAACTTTTTAGATGGTCATAGTTAATGTTATTTAGTTAAGATTATTCTTGCTTAATTAAGATTTGTTTCTCTGAACCCCTCTGAAGTATAAATAGTCGAATACAATTTCCCATGTAAGCTCCTACTTCAAACTTCTTGAAAGCTGAAAGAGCTCCCACCAAGAAGTTGACCTGTGCCTTAAATTTTCAAGTAAAACACTTGAGGAATTTTTAAAAATACATTTTTATTGATTTCAGAGAGGAAGGGAGAGAGAGATAGAAACATCAACGATGAGAGAGAATCGGCTGCCTCCTGCATGCCCCCAACTGGAGATCGAGCCTGCAGCATGGGCCTGTGCCCTGACCCAGAATGGAACCGCGGCCTCCTGGTTGATAGGTCAATGTTCCATCACTGAGCAGCACTGGCCGAGCTGAAGAATTTTTTTTACACTTTTCTAGACTCGGGTTTACATATTTATTTCTTCAATAGTGACATCTGGTTTATGGAGAAGAGCTGAGAAACCAGCTGTTTGTGAGTGTGCATCCCTCCCCAGGAGAATGATTTTTTCTGTGTGTGGTTGGTGTATTTGTTGAGCATCTCTGGTTGCAGGACACAGGAGTACTTAAAGGAATCTAAGGGCTGGAATGTTTTGGGCTTTTGGAAGCCAGTGAAACAGAATGTAGAACCAGGAAGCCCCAGATACCGGAAGTACTTTGTCTTCCTTCCTCTTGCTTCTCTCTGTGTTTCTATTTTCCTTTTCTATCTCTTAGCATACTAAACGCCTTTACTTCTCAGATGTATTCTGATTTAATGACTGACTATGGCTACCACTTAGCTCCCAAGTTTATATGGACTGTGTCTTGTTCTGTTTCAAATTTCTGGAGGAAACGATCTGGATTTAAGCCAGATGTCTATCCTGTCACCTGTAACCTACTAACAGAAGGTCACTTCCTACAAACAAGGTTGCTGGGAGCCCACCGTCATGAAACGGGGTAGTCTGAGCTCCTGGCCAGGAATGTCCTATTACATGGGCTTGGATGGAACCATCCAAAGAGTTCCTACCCTAGGAAAATCAGATTAGACTCATGCTAAAATTATATGGTTATTTTTTCAAATTTGTTTATTTTTATCACAAATGCATTGGTTTGATTTTTGTATTATTATATACTTGTTACCTGTTCAAATGGCAGCTGACAGCTCGTCTCAATTTATATTTTTTAAAATATTTTTTAATATATTTTATTGATTTTTTACAGAGAGGAAGGGAGAAGGCTAGAGAGTTAGAAACATCGATGAGAGAAACATCGATCAGCTGCCTCCTGCACACCTACTACTGGGGATGTGCCCACAACCAAGGTACATGCCCTTGACCGGAATCGAACCTGGGACCTTTCAGTCCACAGGCCGATGCTCTATCCACTGAGCCAAACCAGTTAGGGCTTAAAGTATTTTTTAATTGATTTCAGAGAGAGGAAGGGAGAGGGGGAGAGAGATAGAAACATTGATGATGAGACTCATCCATCGGCTGCCTCCTGTATGCCCCCACTGGCGATCAAGCCTGCAGCTGGGGATCTAGCCTTTAATCCCGCATGTGCGACCATGAATCGAACCAGGGACTTCAACCATTGAGCCACACTAGCCAGGCCCTCAAGTTATTTAAAGTAGAAATAGAAAAGGCCTTGAACAGTCATCTGGTGTTCAGATAAGTGATTGAACCATTCAGGAGAAATGGCTGTATAGATGCTCTAGAAAGAAGCCCAAGAAAAGAAACTCTACAGACATTCTTCAGTGGCCTGTTCAACTATTCTTTTAAAAAAATCAATCTTTGACTCTGCAAACAGAACCATATAATTTTAGGGGCCTAGAATTAAATAATTAACCCAGTATAGACCTGCCCCAATCCAGCCAAATAAAATGAAGGACTTCTCTATTCCTCAGAAACCTATGGAAATAAGTTCCATAACACTGGAACAATTTTTACTTCTTTATGGCTGCCTTCTATTTTATACCACCAGTACCATCGTAGCTCTGTGATTATGATACAGTTTCCCAGGGCCTTAGGAATAGAAGGTTGAAATTTCAACTACTTACTGGTAGTTCTCAAACAGATATCTCTGACTTGTTGTAAAAGACATTTTGAGCAGATTCCTCAGCTTCTCTTCCACTGCCCATGTATTCCTATGTTTGTCCACTTGTTCTGAAACACAGTGGGTCCTGAGCAGTAGCTGAGCCAGGGCCAGAATTCCTGCTTTCCGATCCCCGGTCTGCTGTTCTTCCTGCACAGCCCCGTGCAAAGAAATCAGGTTACAGGTGCCTTGTGTCCTGGAACCCAGGCAATTTCTTTCTAATCTCTGGTGGCAACATGGCAGGCCCACGCTATAGGAAAGCACAGCGTTCTACATACTTTACTTCTCTACAGTCTAACTCTTGCCCTCTCTCCTCCCTCCTTTAACTTCTCTTAGATCTCTTTCAGAATAGCGGTGTGAGAAAAAAGTTCTCATTAATTTAATCTTTCAATGAAAAATATACTAAGTGCCTGTTTGTGCCAGGCCCATTACTACTATTGGACTCGGATAGAAAATTCCATTTGACTGAACTTTGAAAATTCTAGGCAGTTGCTTAAAAAAGAAGAGTCATGTTTATATCACCCATTAATTAGATTATCATCATATGTGGTTAGCCATACAGTGCCATTATCACAATCATATCTCTTTGAGGAGGACAGCATGTGTATAAAAGTGATAGCTAGCAAGTGATAAGTGCCAGGTACTATAATTGATATTTTGCATTCATTATGTTGATTTAAACCTCACAACAACCCAATGAGGTTGGAATTATAGATGCATTTTTATAGATGAGCAAACTGAGGTTCAGACAAAAGTGGTTAACATTGAGTCAGTTACTGTGCACCAGGTGGTGTGCTAAGTGTTTACATGAATCAGGCATATTCTTCACAAGAGCCCTATAATATTCAACCAAAATGATTCCCATTTTAATGATGAGAAGCATGACATTCTAAGAGGTTAGGTATTTTGCTCAGGTCATGTAAGTAAATGGTGTAACTTGGTTAAGGTTAGGAATTATCTGCCCAGCCTCCCACTTCAAAGCCAGGATAGGGATTTCCCTTGTATTTCCTTCCAATATTCTTGCCTTCAGAAGTAGATCAGAGACGGGATTCCTCCCGAGGCCCACGTCAAGGCTCTGGTCTGCCTCCTGCCCGTCTGGTGCATGGCATCCGGGAGTGCTCAGTGCGTTGTAGGCCGTGTCCTGTGGACAATCAGACATCTCGCAATACCCAGGAGAGCCATGCAGACCCAGTTTAGACCCAAACCTCATGAACCCACAACCATACTTTTCTGTCTCCAATCACTGATCTCTTCCTGTGCAGTTAAGAAATCTACCTTAATTTAAACCAGTAGCTTGTGTTTAAACTCAGATTCAAGTAGATTATATATGTTTTATTTTGTCTTAAATGTAGGACAGTAAAAGGTCAGTTGTAGAAAACGGCGTGTGTGTGTGTGTTATAGAAAAGGTGTGTTTTTAAATGGAAAGACAAACCATAAGTACTCGACTGGTAATAATTAATCCTTTCAACACATTGGCATTTCCAGTGAGGTCTTGGGGAAATATTATTGCGCCTTCTCACTTACTGACCTTCAAGCTTCCAGTAGTTCTCTTTCCAACCTGCAAGCCTCCTCATTTCCTGGTTTTTCCATTTGTTTATTCAGCTGATATTTACTGAGTACCTGCTGTGTTCTAGGAAGCTGTGTTCTAGATACAGCTGTAAAAAAAGACTGGCATACTTAGTTATAACCACGATAAAAGCTACCGAGGGAAGTATAAGGTGCTGTTAAAATACTGATAATAATGGGTAGGGAGAAGAGCTGTGAGGTCAGGGAAGGTTTTCTGGGCAAATTGATGTTTAAGTGGAGACCAGAAGGATGAACAGGAGTTCAGCAGGTAGGACAGGGAACGGAAGGGAGCATTCCAGGCAAAGGGCCTCGCACGTGGGAAGGCCCCGCCCGACGCAAGTAAAACTTGACTCATTCAGTTGCTGAGGAGCGGTCAGCGACGGGAAAGTGCTTCCACACAGAAAAGAGCCACAGGTGGGAGAAGGACCTTTTTCTGTTCTTTTTAAAAGTTAGTGGCTTGAAAATGGATACTTCTGGAAAAAGGGATGATATTGCTGACCCATTGGTATCCTCGTGATCTGAAAGGTGAAGTGACCTGGTTTCAAGGGTGGTGCTGTGGGGAGGAGTGGGAGCCAGAAGCTCGGAAGGGGGCTGGGGGAGGTGGGGAGGGCTGTGGGGTGACTCTGATTCGGGGGGTTCTGTCTCCTCAGGCCTGAAGACCATCGTGGGTGCCCTCATTCAGTCCGTGAAGAAGCTGTCGGACGTGATGATCCTGACAGTGTTCTGCCTGAGTGTGTTTGCCTTGATCGGCCTGCAGCTGTTCATGGGCAACCTGCGCAACAAGTGTGTCGTGTGGCCCATCAACTTCAATGACAGCTATCTTGAAAATGGCACCAAAGGCTTCGATTGGGACGAGTATATCAACAATAAAAGTAGGTGGGCCCTTCTCTGCGAGAGGAGAGAGGAAAATGCGTCTCTAGTTTACAGGCCAGAAGCCACCGCTGGGCTTGAACAAAGGTGGTTGGGGCCAGAAAGGAATGCCGAATGCCAGTGCTGCTGGAGGGAGCTTTGTGACTCCTGTCCTTACCTGGAGGTGGGGTGTGTTCAGAAGCTCTCCCACCCCACTTCTCTCCCTTTAAAACCAAAAGTGAAACCTTGTAGCTTTGTCACATGTACTCCTAAACTTCTGCTTTGAAAATCAGGCTCAGTAGCTTGATAGAAATTCTTCTTTCCCTAGTTGGGTTGCCTGAGATATTTAAACATTTAGTCTAGAATATACCTCTTAAGCATTCTTTTTTTTTTTTTTAAATGTATTTTATTGAATTATTTTATTTTATTTTATTTTTTTATTTTTATTTTTTTTACAGAGGAGAAGGGAGAGGGAGAGAGAGTTAGAAACATCGATGAGAGAGAAACATCGATCATCTGCCTCCTGCACACCTCCCACTGGGATTGTGCCCGCCACCAAGGCACATGCCCTTAACCGGAATCGAACCTGGGACCTTTCGGTCTGCAGGCCGATGCTCCATCCACTGAGCCAAACCGGTCAGGGCCCTCTTAATTATCCTTCAAGACCTCAGTCATTGATCTGGTCTAAGGAGTCAGGTAGTTTCTAAGGCATCATTTGATCCTATTACAGTTAGGGAATTTTAATTTCATTGCAGGAATCAAAGCACTTTAAGGGACATTTGGTGTAAAAGTACTTCTATGAAATGATGAGGAAAAGTTAACAATATCACTATTAGTCACTCTTGCGGAAATAAAAGCAGTTAAGTAGCCAAAAGAAATGTTGCAAAGGGGATTTTAGGGACACATCAAATTAAAGGGACCATGCCTTCCATCTATAGGACATGTTAACTAGTGATCAGTGAGGATTTCTAGTTTACCTGTGGTTAAGAGAAGATACAAGGATAGTGGGTAAAGTTATATAAATATATTCCATCTTAGAAAAGCCTCTTAAACCCCTTTGAGTTAAGTACTGGAACTGGCATGTATGAGTGGAAGTCAGATGTCTGGGGGAAGAACATTGCATTATGGGCTTTATGGTAGTACTTTTAATTTTTAAATACATATAGGAAAATTATGGGAAAAAATTCTTACAGGTTTCATGGCTGTCAGGAAATATTTGTATGAGCTAAAAAATCAAGAACTCTCCTGGGACCAGTTAGGGACAGTGTAACCTTATTCTCTCATTCCCTTAAATCTGCCTTATTCATTTCCTGCCTCTTCAAACTCTTCTAGCCAATTTTTACACAGTTCCTGGAATGCTAGAACCTCTGCTCTGTGGGAACAGTTCTGATGCTGGGTAAGTAGCTCACCTAGTTTTACTCTCCTCCCTTAAAATGATCTTCCAGATAAAACAGGCAATATTTTCACTTTTCTTGGTGCTCATGTAGTAGGCCCTAATTGGATCTAACATTTTGGGGCTTAACGTTATTTTCTTTAAAAATTGACCTGGCTACTTTGTTTCTTTCCTATTTTTCTCTTCTTCTTCTTCTTCTTCTTCTTCTTCCTTCTTTTTTTAAATTCCCGTTTGTTGGCCTGGCTCTATAGATGGTTATTTATTATCTCCAAGGTCATAAAGATGACTTACAGGATGTTGAGAAGCCCTGAACTTCCCTTCCTTTCCTCAGGCATTGCCCAGAGGGATACCAATGTATGAAAGCAGGAAGGAATCCCAACTACGGTTATACAAGCTTTGACACTTTCAGCTGGGCCTTCTTGGCGTTATTTCGCCTCATGACCCAGGACTACTGGGAAAACTTGTATCAGTTGGTAAGTGATATCTCTTTCTCAAGCGCTACCTCTTTTTTGGCGGAGGCGGGTGGGGGAGGCGTGATAATGGTTTCATGAGGCTCTGTGGGGTTGGGCACATTCTGTGTAAGAGGCCTTTAGTGAAGACATTATACAGTCACCTTCGGGCGTTATTTCGCTCTTCTATAACATTAAGTGAATCTTTCGGCTCCTGTCCTGTCTCTTTAATGCTCAGTCATGTATCGCCGTGGAGGCTCACAGCCGCTTGCCTGGCCTGAGAATCTGCTATCTCTTCCTACTTCTTACTGTTTCACCAAACCAGCTGCAGTGTTGCTGCTTTCAGATTTGGGGGTTTATGGCATCTTTTTAAGAAATATTAATTAGACGCATTGTGCAAGGTACTGTGCTAGACGTTGTAAAGATAAGACTTCTATCCACAAGGACCTTGGAGTCTAAATAGATGAACGTTTTGAGGATTTGTAACATATTTGAACTTGTTCAAGAAGGTTGTGACAGTTTAAAAAAAAAAAGGTCAGTTCTGTTCTATTGGGCTGCGTGGGTGACTGGCAGGTCATTTCACTTGCTGGTTCTGATGGAGAAGTTGGTCTAGGTGATGGCACAGGGTCTTCCAGCTTAGAAATTCTATGCTAAGCCATTGTTTTCTGTTTGGCTTTGGCATTTGATGGGACTATTTAGTGTGAGAATGAGAAATCTTTCCCCTCAGGCGTGAAGGAACCTCTTTAAGGGAAGCTTCTAATTGAGATCCCCTAAGGAATTCGTACTTTCTGTTGGACAACCTAGACTTCCCTCAGGTTCGCATCTTTCTTATGCAGTATTTACAACGGATGTGAAATTTCATTTAAATATTTGTAGTTGAAAAGAAGAAAGATGGAAACTAGGTCATAGTGGGTCACATATGTATAGCATAAAACTCAATCGTTCTTTGATGTCTGATTGCTCACTGCTAGTGAAAGGAATAGTCCTAGCATCCTTCTGCCTTTTTCTTCTCCCCGTTATCCTCTATGTCATATCCTCTTAAAAACCCGTCCTTTTACAAAAGGATAAGGGAGAATGTCACCCAAGATGGGAATTTCCTGTGACGTGGACCTGATCCCAGAGATGGGATTTGTCTGTTAATACCCTTCGAGGGCCAGTAGATAAATGAGGTAAAGTCTTGTGTTGTTTTCTCCTATTTGTTTTAGAACCAACTGACAAAGTCTAATCTAATTCTTAGCCCAGGGAAAATGCTATGAAGGGAGTATATTGGAGGTTTTGGAAATGGAAGAGGGCTTTTCTCGCCACAGTGCTTTGCAGTATGAAGGAGTACTGCTCAGTGAAGGACTGTCCTGCTCAAAATGCAGTAGCGCCCCTACAGAGGAGCACTAACCCACGAGTCATTTTCAGCCCGGTTCCGCTGGTACAAGTGACTCTGAAAATGCTCTTTATCTTTGCAGACTTTACGAGCAGCTGGAAAAACGTACATGATCTTCTTCGTCTTGGTCATCTTTGTGGGTTCTTTCTATTTGGTGAACTTGATCTTGGCTGTGGTAGCCATGGCTTATGAAGAGCAGAATCAGGCAACATTGGAGGAGGCAGAGCAGAAAGAAGCTGAATTCAAAGCAATGTTGGAGCAACTCAAGAAGCAACAGGAAGAGGCACAGGTCAGTGATTAATTCTTTGCAACAGTCCCGCCTGCCAGATCGCCATGACTAAGGCCCCATCGGATTGCCACTCCAATTAATCTTTTCTAGGCACATTGTCAACTAGAAGTTATTGATCTGATTAAAATACAGTTAACAACTGCACATGGTTGTTGCAGTTATTCCATTTGTCTTAATAGCCAAATTATTTGTTAATATGATTTTTTTGTTGAATTTCTCAACTGTTCAGTGTTCAGTTTCTATTCTTATGATGCTGTGGAGGAAAAGTAAGTGGCCAGAGAAGTTTATATAGTGCTTCATGTAAACATAGCCTTTTTGTTGAGGAGAACATTAGGATCTCCCTCAGAGATTTTCTGTAGTCTTAAAAAAGTATTGATTGTAATTAAAAATAAGATAGAGATAAAATTCTAAAGTAAAATTTGAAAAACAAATTTATAATGCCACCACCCTAACACTTTACTTTCTAATCCTTATCCAAACATACATGTATTTTTATATTGGGCCCATATATATAATATACTTTCTTAGCTTGCATTTTCAGAGTTGCCCAGAAAAAACTGTTTGGTGCCAAGAAGGCAGCCAAATTCTTATCTAAGATACTTCAAGAGAATAAATCCCAAAGCTCTCCCCACTGGGTTCTACTCTGATCATGTAGTACTGTGTGCCACGATACAGGTTCAGCTGGCAGACGGACAGAGCCACGCCCTGGCCACAGTCTCCTCACTGGCTGGTTCTCCTTCCTCCTTTTCTCGCTCTTTTCCGCCTGAGGAAAAGGAAATGACCCACACTAGCTGCTTGGCTCTGGGGGCTCCGGGTCAGTGGTTCTGATCTGATCTGTTGCTCTGGCTCCTTCCCTAGGCTGCTGCGATGGCCACCTCAGCAGGAACTGTCTCAGAAGATGCCATCGAGGAAGAAGGTGAAGAAGAGGGAGGCTCACCTCGGAGCTCATCGGAAATGTCTAAGCTCAGTTCCAAGAGTGCTAAGGAAAGACGGAACCGGAGGAGGAAGAGGAAGCAAAAGGAACTCTCTGAAGGAGAGGAGAAAGGGGATCCTGAGAAAGTGTTTAAGTCTGAGTCAGAAGACGGTATGAGGAGAAAGGGCTTTCGGCTGCCAGACAACAGGATCGGGAGGAAATTTTCCATCATGAATCAGGTAAACCCTTTGCGCTGGATCAGACGGCCTAAGAAATTCTGGTTTTCCTAATCTCACTTTATTCTCTTGTTCCTCTGGGGCTTTGCATTTTTCAGACCCATCCCTGCATCCTAGGGCCTGCCTTTCCATGCTCCAGGTTCTCTTCTGGGAGGAAAGTTACTGGCATATTAGGACCATGGCTGCTGTAACGCAGCCTAGGACAGTGTGACGACCTTTGGCAGACATACTGCGGCGTGGTCTGTGTCCTCAGCAAACCTGATTCTAAAACATCAGGAAGAACTGTTCTCCTCTTAGTATCTGAACATGAGGATTTAGCACAAACACCTTTGTTAAAGAATTGCATTTAACTGTAGATTTAAAAGTGTGATGAAACTCTTTGGGTCACCTTATTGGAATGTGGCAAGTTCTAGTAATTAGTCCAGATATATAGAGTCAAGCTGATAAATCAGCCCATGGGAGATTAAAAACCTCCACTCTATCCAACTTTGGTAAGTGGGGAAACTAAGAGAAAGAGAGGGGGGAGCACTTACAGATAATTATTGAGCATTCTATTACAGTAAATATCACATCACATTTTTTTTTTCAAAGAACACCAGCCACTAAAATCCAATTTATAGGCCATTTAATTCCCCAATTTAAAGAAATGCTGGAAAGTTTGTAAGGTGTAGAATAGATTACAGTTGTTGGTTATGGCATTGTATCAAGTGTCTTCCTGTTTCCCAGGGATGATTCATTGCTTTTTATGTTTGTTAATCCTCACCTGAGGATATTTTCCATTGATTTTGAGAGAGAGAGAGAGAGAGAGAGAGAGAGAGAGAGAGAGAGAGAAGAAGAAGAAGAAGAAGAAGAAGAAGAAGAAGAAGAAGAAGAAGAGGAAGAGGAAGAGGAAGAGGAAGAGGAAGAGGAAGAGGAAGAGAAGAGAAGGGAGACACATCGCTTGGTTGCCTACCGAATGTGCCCTGACCGGGCATTGATTGAACCTGCAACTGAGACATGTCCTTGACCAGAATAGAATCCAGGACTCTTCAGTCCATGGGTCAGCACTCTGTCCACTGAGCCAAACCAGCTGGGGCAAGGATATATTTATTGATCATGGAGAGAGAGGAAGGGAGGAGGGGGACAGGCACAGAGACAGAGACAGAGATCGGTTGATTCCCATAGGCACCCTGACTGGGGATTGAACCCAAAACTCAGGGATGTGCCCTGACCGGGAATCAAACCTGCCATCTTTTTGGTGTACAGGATGACGCTCCAACTAACTGAGCCACCCAGCTGGCCATTGCGTGTCTTTTTGCATCCCTCTCTTCCCAGTTCAGTCTTTTGCGAGCCCTACTCACTTTATCCTAACAGAATCTCACATGCCATTCCCTCCTTTCTGTTCTTGCTAACCTGATCTTAGTTCAGACTTGTATAGTTTTGTTCTTCTACAGTTACCTGCTGTAGTTCCCTCTGGTCCTCCCTCTGCTTTGTGTTTTACATACTGTCAGCAGATGGCTTCCTAAAACATAGCTCTCGTTATTCATGGAGTGCCTGTGTGTGGCAAGGATTATGCTAGGTCCTAGCGATTAAAAGATGATTCAAATACCATCCCTGTCCTAGAAGCCTACAGTGTAGTGAGCAGCCCCAACACATTAAAAAGTTACTTACATAATTGCATTGATGGCAATATTTCATAATTGAGATATGCTTGGTTATTTTGGAGGACACAGATCTATCCCAACGCAGAGGTTCAGCCAAGATTTTCTGGGGAAGGTAAATAAAGGGTAAATAGCAGTTTATCAGGTAACGTATGTGTGTGTTGGTGAGGGAGCAGTTAGGAGAAAGGGCATTTGAAGAAAAGTATGTTCCAGTTTGAATATACCCAGTGGAATTATTTGTTGGATAACCAATTATATGTCTTTTAGGCACACATATACTCAAATGATAACTCACGGAAGAGGTCCTAAGCTGAGGAGTGGTGACTGAAATAATGAAATTTGATGAAATTACTCAAAAATATTGTGTCGAGTGACAGAACAGTGGGTCAAAGACACAACCACTGGTGTCCACAGGCAGCAAAGATGAAGCTCATGAAGGAAAATAAATGAGCGGCTATTAGTGATGCTAAGAGAACTAAGAGTTCAGTGAAGCCAAGAGAACACAAGGGTTAGAGAAGTTAGGGAAGTGATCAATGGATTGAAATTTGACAGAGATGCTTCGTGAGATCAGAAGTGGAAATGTTTGTTGAATTTGGCGATCTAAAGCACTGAGAACTTTAAAGACACGTTTCACATTGTACAGGGTACAGGGTAAGGATGAATGTTATATTGAGTGGGAAGTGGAGACAATGACCATAGACTTCTCAATTGGGCTTAAAGAACTAGTGGCCTGGTGCACAAAATTCATGCACGGAGTGGGAGTGGAGGGCGGGGGTGGTGTCCCTCAGCCCAACCTGCACCCTTTCCAATCTGGGACCCCTTGAGGGCTGTCCAACTGTCCGTTTAGGCCCGATCCCACCGTGGGATGGGGCCTAAACGGGCAGTCGGACATCCCTTTCATAACCCAGGACTGCTGGCTCCCGACCTCTTGTCTGCCAATTGCCCCTAAGCACTCCCCTGCCAGCCTGATCAACGCCTAATTGCTCCTGTGCTGGCCCGATTGCCCCTAACTGCCCTCCCCCTGCCAGGATGA
>PVJC01009993.1:0-14778 GCA_004026665.1 Murina feae
GTTTCAGAGAGAAATGGAGAGGGAGAGATAGGTACATCAATGGTGAGAAAGAATCATTGATCAGCTGCCTGCTGCACACCCCCCACTGGGCATATGCATGTGCCCTTGATGGAATCAAACCCTGGACCCTTCAGTCTGCAGGCCAATGCTCTATCTACAGAGCCAAACCAGCTAGGGCACATATACAAGCTTTTGATGTCATCTTTTAAAATGTGCAAGAGGCTAGAACATTCTTTTAGGGGTTCCATGAGCAAAAGCTTGTGAAGACCACTAGCATGGATTAGCCTCAAGATGAGGTGTCTGGCAGCAAGGCCTCTGCCCTCAGACTGCCCAGCATCTGCTGCTGGCCTTGTGCCTCCTGCATACTTCCTGTTTCCCACAATTTCAGGTCCTGCAGGTCCCACTGTGAACCAGCTGGTGGATCTCTTTGATGCATTCAGTACTTGCCTGGTCACCTAATCACCAGAAGGCAAGGTGTGCAGTGGCAAAGTTTTCATAAGGCAAGGGTCAAAGAGGAGGGTTTATTCACTGAAGTACTCAGCAATCTTTCTTTGCCCTAAACCACTCATTGCTTTATTTATTCAACAAACACTTACCCATCCATCTCCTCTTGTGCTGGGCAAAATCGTGAAAAAATTGTCTCAGCTTCCTGTGATCACTGAGGGTAGTAATTCAATGTGATTGGCGCTGTAATTTGAGGCGGGAACCGGGTTCTGGGGAGGTGTACAGCAGGATGCAATGGATGTGGGAATCAAAGGGTCACAAAGGCAGAGAAAAGGCAGCTTTTGGGCTGAAATGCTGACATGTGGATTACACGTTCTTTTTTTTTTAAATATAATAGAGAAAGGAAGAGAGAGGGAGCAAGAGATAGAAACGTCAGTGATGAGAGAGAATCATTCATCGGCTGCTTCCTGCATGCCCGTCTGGGGATTGAGCCTGCAACCTAGGCATGTGCCCTGATCTAGAATCAAGCCATGATCTCCTGGTTCATAGGTTGATGCTCATCCACTAAGCCACACCAGCTGGGCAGTGAGTGTGTGTTCTTCAGAGGAAAGAAGGGAAAAGGCATCCAGGCAGAGGAAGAACTCGAGGGAAGGTCTAGAATGGGAAAGAACAGCTGGCTGTGGGGAGGGCCTTGGGCTGCTCTCCTGGAGCTGTGGTGGGGTGAGGTGAGGTGAGGTATGACGGTGGGGTGGGCATGCTCTCTGGACACCTTTGTAATAAGAGGAGGAGAGCAGGTTGGCGTGCTTTCCTAGCCGGCACTGAGTTTTTATCCCCAGTCTGGCCTGCCTCTCTTCGATCCTAGCAAGGCCATTGCTTCTCAGCACTGGCCTCTTTGCCTCACAGAGGAAATGTGGTCTTGGAAGTCCTGTCCTGCTGGGCACAAGCTGGGGAGGGGCTCTCTGAGAGGACCCAGTGCCCGGCAGCTGAGGGACAAGGGCCACCCTGTCTCGTTCCTTCCATCATCAGGCATATTGTAATCATCTATTATAAGTCAAGGCCATGTGATCGCTGCAGTTGAAATCAAAAGATTCAAATTCACCTCCCATGTCTGCGGCTTATTAGCCCTGTGGACTTCCTGGAGCCTCAGTAGCTTCATTTGTAAAATCGGGATCCTGTGTGCACATCGCGGGGGTGGCTGGTGTACTGAGAGGAATAGGAGGGGACTCAAACACCACATTGACTCGCAGTGAGAGACACAACCATGAAATCGAAGTACCAGCATAGAAGAGTGTGTAAAGGTTAAGAGGAAGAAACAGGGTAAGCCGCAAACTCGGGGGGAATCACTGTTCTGATCACGGACACCCCTTCAGCATTCTGCAAGTTACCCAGCAGTATCACATTCTCCCTGCTCTGTTGCCTCCACAGCCCTGTGAAGTAGGTTCGGGTAGAAGGGTGAGGACAGGCATGTCCCCGTTCCAATCATCTTTTCCAAAAGAAGCAGTTGTGCTGTGAAGGATCCCAGAAACCTTGCCTCAGGGCTTGAAGCAGAGCTGCCAGGAGCTGGCTCTGAATGCTCTTCCAAGGAGGCACCTCTCCAAAGCCTTTCTGTGGTGAGAGCTTTGCCCGTCTCCTCATTGCCCCCCTCGGAGAAGGAAGAGTCTGCTTCTTTGCCAAGGTCACGTCAACAGTAGGTGAGAACAACAGCGCTCAGATCCTATCTCTAGTGCACATTCACTGGGAGAGGGAGGAAAGGAACCAAACTAATTTGGATCACATCCTGGGGTAGGCACTGGAAGTCCTCCTAGCATCAGGGTTGAATGGGTTCCCTTGGCGGGGGAAAAGGTCATCCAAACTTTGAGATGTCCAGATATCCATCCTCAGGATCAAGACTCCAAAACAGGCCCTGGTCAGTTTGCTCAGTGCTTAGAGCATTGGCCCACAGAGTGAAGAGTCTCAGGTTGATTCTGGTCAAGGGCTCATACTTCGGTTGCAGGCTCAGTTCCTGGTGCATGAGGCAGGCAAGCAATCAGTGTGTCTCTCTCACATCTCTCTCCCTCTCTCCCTTTCTCCCCGCCCCCTTCCCCTCCCTCCCTCTCTACCTCTTTCTTCCACTCTCTCTAAAAATCAATGGGAAAATATCCTCAGGTGATGATTAACAAACAAACAAACAAACAAACAAACAAACAAACATATGAGACTCCAAAATAGGAGATAAGAGTCACCCCATATCACCAACATTAAATTGGAGGCGACCCTAAAGAGTTGGAACCCTGACACCCAGGCTCCCTGCAGTAAGAGCCACTTTGGCTGTGACTCTAAGTTGTGCTATCTAGCTATCCTCCCATTAGCATGTCCCCCAAAAGGTGCGGCCCAAGGTTCATGAGGCTTTCCTCATACCTTCCTGAGAACAGCTTCAGCGCCAGTAAGATACTTAAAAAGAAGGAAAGAAGGTGACCAGGGGTTGGTCGCCCCCAGACTGCGGCAGTTAGTGAAGCCACAAGAGGGCGGTGCTGAGAGCGGCGCTGATGGCTTGGAAGGAGAATTTTAACCTCTGCTCAGGAAGGGAAGGCGAGCTTCTTGGGATTCTGCCAAGAAAGGAGGTCCCTAAAGGGCCTCAGAGAATCTCCTGGGACAGGTTTCAACATTGTTTTTATTGCACCCACATTTCCTGATTGCTCTTCCTGGGCTGGGAAGAGCAAGTGGCATAAAGAAAACCCTCAAAATTTATTTATGATACAAAACAAAGTAATGTGGACCAGCTGGATGTGGTTTCAACCGTCACCTGAAGGATCCAGCCTTAATTCTTGCTCCACATCGTCTCCAGGGACAGGACTGACATCTGAGACTGTACTTGAGACTAAACTTGGTGGCTTAGGAAGTGGTTTGTGCAGTGACAATTGTGTGTTGAAAGTTCGTATCAGTTCATTGGAACCAATTGTGCACAGATCTTCCCAACGTTACTTTCAGTGACTTCCTATGGGAGCTTGAAATCAGCCATGGTAAGAGTATTTACACCACAGAAATTGGCAAATGTGATGCACAAGAGCTTTTTATTCCTGGAGATTCAGCTGTTCAAGATTTAGTCACCCACCACTGCCAATATTTGTTGCAGAAAATTCTTTGATAAAGAAACCATGTGCTGGGTTAGGACATTAGGAGAAAAAAAATAGACTTAGGAAGAAATTATTTTGTATTGTGGTAGAACATCATAGTAGACCCAGGATCAGCTTTACTTGGCAGAATAGATCTTCGAGTTTCCAAATGGGGAGGACTCTGGCCAGGTCACCTTCTCAGGGCAGGTCATACTTTCCTAAATGGTCAGATCCCTGCACAACGCTAATTTAACCCCAGAGCCCCATCTTTATGTTACTTTATTAATAAGAGGAAAAATTCATGAATCAGTATTTGGAGCTGAAGTGAAAGAATACTTCTAAAATACCTTGTTGGGTTGGTAGAAGAAGAAATTGGCATATGCACACGTGGAAGGTCGTTTGCTGAAGTCCATCTTCCTGACTTCATATACGGGGAGACTGTATAAGACTGGCACCTCACAGCAGATTAGCACTATGGCTAGAATTACCTTCTGTCCTCTCAAAGAATGGGGGAGTCTCTAAGAATTCCCATCATAAAAGTCATTCATTCACAAGCAGGTTCTTGAAGTTGCTCATCTACTTATGCTAAACCAAAGGAAATTTTTCTTTTTGAAAATGTGAGAACTCCCTATGGATTATATTAATGTATAAGGGGAATTATCCATTAGCATTTGAAAGAGTGTCTATAAAAAAGGAGTAAGGGTCATTGTGAAGCAATCATATTTAATAATCGAGTGCATTGTGCCATGTATTTCTCAAGCCTCACAACAACCTTAAGATGTGAATACTATTACCCGTTTCAGTTTACAGATGAGGAAATAGATGCATAGAGAAGTTAAGTGACATCCTCAGGTTAGGGCAGTGTTGGGATTTGAGCTCAAGGATATGTTAATCTGGAACCCATACTCTAAGTTATAATTCTTTATTATATCCCTGCAACGAAAATTTAGCTCCTCTCCAATGAGCCTAGGTTCCCACTTTTGTTGGGTGAAAAATGACCTCAAGTTAGAGGTAGCAAGAGCATGGATTTCATAATTTGATCAAGTTTTTCAGGTATTTCATGAACTCCGAGCTTCAGACAGAGCAGAAGTTGGAAGGTGGAGTAGGAAACTTCAGGTTTTAACCTGTGCGGTTGTGGCCCATATGCAACGCAGGAGTCATTTCTTCCTAGGGTTTCTTATGCAAACACACACACACACAACACACACACACACAAAACACACACAAACACACACATACAAAACACACACACAACACACACACAAAACACACACACAAAACACACATACACACACAACACACACACATACACACACCACAAAACAAAACAAAACACACAAACAAACAAAACTCTTGGCCAATCGCTTTTTCACCTTTCTTCCTATTCTGGATTTTGCCAAGAATTTGAATGATATTGCGATACTTTTAGGGGAAACAGGAGTTTCTCTCCCACGGGCAGTCTTTCAGTGTTGCTGGAATCTTGGCAGAAATGCGATGTGAGATTTTTGTTTTGTGTTGTAGGTGCAAACTTCAGCTTCAGCCCTCACTCTAATGCGTTCAGGCCTGGTGTTTATAGCCAACACTCAAACTGAGTCCATTTCTGTAGCCTTTACAATTAGTTTGTTTTCCCAAGTTTCCTTTGTCTTGCTCATTGGTACCACAGTTCCCTCCAATCTTAACAAAGTTGAAGTAATATTTGATTTTCTTCATCTCCCAACTGAACCCGTGTCAAACTCTATGCTTCACTCACACTTCTCAAGTGTTCCCTGGTTTCATTTCTTCAAGACACCTTGCCTCTGCTTCCCTCCCACATGGGTTCTCACCTCTTAAATGGTTGCCTGTCTCTAGCCTCAGGGCAGCCTTTAGGTTCCCATTTGCTTTTCAGTTCCACCTTCTTCTGTACCAGTAGAACACTAGTTAGGAAGAATTCAGAGGCTGTATCCGAGATTCCCTAGAAAAAATCCCTTGATTGATTAGTGATGCCTGCCATGGCCAGGGGATAAGAAAGAAACATTCTCTTTCAGCCTCTCTTTTGCATTTTATCCACTTTTGTCAGATGTATGTTTGCCAATTGCACCTCCATGTATGTATTTATTGTATTCGGAAACATTCTGGTGCTCTTTACTGCCTTCCCTAGGTTAAAATTCATCAGCCGGGCATTTGAGAACCTAACTTACCTTCTCAGCAGCTTCTTTCTCATTGCTACCCTAAGAAAAGTTACGTTTGTGATTCTCAAACTCAGTGTCACAATGGGTGGGAGAGGGTGAGGTAATAACCAGAGCTCTGATGATTTTATGTAACACCACGTGCTGTCTCAACTCTGGCATCATCATGATATGAATGTCAGAGAGCATCATGTAGGAACATCATCCTTTAGGAGGTCAAGATCAAAACTGATGGAGTATGCTGCCAAACTGCACAAACAAAAACTTTGGCCAACCATTAGAGGCCTGGTGCACGGATTCATGCACTGGATTCATGCACTGATGTGGTCCATTTGGCCTATGGGATCAGGCTGAAACTGGCTCTCCAACATTCCCCAAGGACTCCCTCCTCTCTGGTTCCGGGTGCGTCATCTGAGAACCACAGCTGCCAAGTCACCGCAGCTCGGCAGCTCCTGCATTGAGTGTTTGCCCCCTGTGGTTAGTGTGCATCATAGCTACTGGCCGATTGGCTGGTTGGCCAGTCACTTAGGCTTTTATATAGTTTGCGTTTCCCTTACCCTGTACTTAACTAATACTGAGACTTCCACCTTTATATCTCTACACGCAAAATTTTTTTGTTCTTCAAAGTTCAGCTTGCATTCTACCTCCTTCACGAAGCCTTCTTTATTTTTCAAATTAGATATGTTACCTCCTTTTTCTGAGCTCCCAGAGCATTTTATTTAGGATGCTTATGTTCAACCTTGCATTATATTCAATGTTTATTTGGCACCTGTCTTATATTCCTCACATAAGAAAGAAAGCTTTTTTTAAAAAATCTTTAATCTCCCTATTTCTGGGCTGCATACGTGGTAGTCCCTCACAATCTGGCTTCTTCTGACCACATTTGTCATGTCTTTCCTTAGTTCCCCCTTGGCCTTCTCTGTTCCTCTCATACCAAACAATCAGGAGGGTGCCAACTCCGTCTGCTCTCTCTTACCCTTATGCCTTTGCACGCGCCATTCTCCTCTGATGAGAGAGATTGTCAAATGGCCATAGTTCTCCACCCCTCCTTGAACCCACACCTCCTCCTGCTATGTGACTTCCTCTCAAGAGGTTGGACCATTCCCCCTCCCTTGAGTCTGGGCTGGCCCTGGGACTTGCTTCAACACAGTGCAATGGAAGTTACTGTGTGCCAGGTCTGAGTCTAGACTTCCAAAAGGCTCCTATGTTTCCACTCGTTCCCTTGGAAGGTTACCCAGGCCCTTGTGCACAGCCCTGGGCCACCCTGCTGGGAAACGAGAGAGCGTGGGGAATAGAGACCAGCTCTCTCAGCAAAAGCCATGCTACCCCAGCAGCTGCCAGTCAACTCCAACCACCCAGCAGCTCTCTGTGGATATATTCACAGGTCCCAGATCAGAACTGTCCATCTGGGCCCAGCCAAATTGCTAGCCTACAGAATCATGAGCTAAACGAATGGTTATTTTAAGCCATTAAGTTTTGGAATGGGGCGTTTTGTTGCCAAAGCTAACTGCCATATTAGTTTAAGAGCCACTCTTTTGGTTTTAACTTAAATATTACTTATTAGGCAAAGCCATTTCTGACTCTATTCAGGTCTGGATAGGGTTCCCTGTTACGTACCACAGAGGCATGAATAGTTCAGTATTACAATTATTTGTGAATTATCTCTATCACACATTAAGATTTTGTTGTTGTTAATCCTCACAGGAGGATATTTTTTCATTGATTTTTTTTAAAGAGTGAACGGAAGGGGAGGAAAAAAGAGGTTGAGAGGTCAAGAGAGAGAGATGTTTAGAGAGAGACAGAAAGAGAAATGTCAATTGGTTGTCTCCCACATATGACCCCACTGGGACTGGGGATAGAACCTGCAACCCAGGTATGTGACCTTGACAGGGACTTGAACCTGAGACCCTTCACTGCGAGGGCTGATGCTCTAACCACTTAGAAACACTGGCCAGGGCTGAATTGTAAGTGTTTTTTTTTTTTTTGTGAAGGCAGAAATTTTGTCTTATGACCTGTATCCTTTAGGTACAGCATAGTATTTACTACTCCACTGATGCTCAGAAAATATTTCTGAATGAAGCAATGGATTAACAGAAGAGGTTGCAACTTGTGGCCTGGATAACTGGTCACACACAGTTTTGACCTAAATGATAAATAAATTTTAAAAAGTTTGTTTGCTTACATTTGAAAATCAAGACATTTTAGATAAATACCTATTTTTCTGACTTTCCATTAAAAAATGGAAAGACGCATCAACATTGGGCCTTCATTTCCTCATGGCACCAATGAGTGGTGGCTGCCCCCTTCTGATGGGCACATGCTGTCTGGCTGCTGCAGTCCTCACTGATCCCTATTGTCTCCTCGACACCCACTGTTCTTTGTCATTGCACCTGTGCGATTGGTTCTGCCGCAGTCATCTGCAGGTTCCACGCAGCTACTTACCTGCTGCAAAGCCCCCCGCATGTAGAAGAGGGGCTGGTCAATGTACCCCACTTATTTACTTCTGCCTTCGGTATGCGTGTGAGGGAGGCAGCCGGGGAAAGATTTTAAGCATTGCTCATGGTCCCATTTTTCTCCTCTATAAATTGAGTTTATTTTTTCTCCTTGCAAAGGGATTTCAAGGATAATTTGGCTTATACCCTGCCTAAGCTAGAGAAAGTTGGGTTTTGTTTGTTTGTTTGTTTGTTTTCATCTCATAATTCAGTTTCTTTGTGGCAGAAACTGCGGTTTGGCCGGAGGTTTCCTCCCCCAGCAGAACTGGAAGGCTTGTGAGGAGCATTGCACCAGTTTTTAGATGGTTTATTTTCCTTTAGTGGTGTTATAAGGTCTACATAAATCCACAATGGGTAGCCTGTGGCTTTTATGATGGATTGAAATAATATTTTTAGCAGTGGGCGGTGAGATTGGAGGGCCTTTTTTTTTTTTTTGAATGACTATTCATTCTACTTATAAGGCTTATAATTCAATGATTGAGTCTCTGGAAAAAGAAGCCCCTCAGACAATTCATAATTCCAGGTTTTAAAAAGAAACTCACCAAGTGAGCTGCTGCTCAGCAAGAAGGCGCTGGGACAGCCATGCCAGCTGTTTACCCTGGCATCTGTTCTAATTGGTCAGTGCTCCGGCTGAATCAGTAGCTAAATCTTTTGAACATATCAACCCTGAAATTAATACATAGGCATGGAACAAATGCTAGTCTTCAATCGTGTCTTTACCTTTGGACTAGTTTATGAGGCAGCAGGTGTAGCAACTTGGTGTAGCACAGCTCTATGCCACCTGGTGGTATCAATTCTCTTATGTAAATACCAATATAATTATCTAAATCAGAGGAGTCTTTATCTCTTATGGGGCATCCAAGGTTCAGCACCCCGGAACATGAAAAGGCAGCTCAGCCTGTTTTCTTATTAGTGAAATGCATAAGCAGGTGGAACTTGGCTCTGACTAAATTAGTTGATGCTTCATTATTCCTACACCTCCCAGATAATCACACCACTGACTGATGAGCTCAACCAAGTTGGAGTCTGAAGTGAGCACAGTCTGTCTCATTTAGCCACGAAAAGAAACAGAAACTCTATTTTTAGTGGTGGCTATTCTTCATTTGACGATGCATAACAATGGGCTAGCAGACTTTATCCTCCTTTTTTTTTTTTTTAGCCTAGTTGGAAAATTAAAGTATTTATTCCATGTCTCTTTTTCATATCCTGCAATCATCCTTAAAAATATTAGCTTTTACCACAAAACTAATATGTAATTATTACAGAAAAATTAAATAGGTAAAGTAAAATACAGACAATAAAATCCCCAAATCTCACCTCAAGAAAAACACGGCAGCATTTTGAAATGGAATCATCTAGTTATCGCTTTGTCTCTGTTTCCCTGTTTATATTTTGACAACTTTAAAAGTTGGAGTTCTTTCTTTTTAAACTCTAAACTTAAAAAGAAAAAATCTTGGAGGAAATTTTTTTCAAATTATTTTATACATTTTTCTGCTGTCTTAGGGATTGTTAAAAATGACTCAAGTTGTCATTCTGACCACTGATTATTGTCATGAGTCATTCTCATGTGAGTCTTTAAGTTATAACTTTTGCTACTTGTGTACCTGCTTCATGTGAATTAAAAGTCACCAAATTCTCCATGGACTTGAATCTCTCCTGTGGTATAAAAAGCATGGACTTTATTTAATAAGTTTCTGGGTTTTTAAATATTTCTCATTTTTAACTGCATCTTAGAGTTGAGATTGCATAAAATGTGATCTCTGAATTAGAGAGATTTTTAGTATATTTTGAAATTAATATAATTAATTATTTCCCTTTTCATCTTTCTGCATTTGGTTACCCAGAAATAAAACAAACAAACATTTGATTTGTGGAATTTATGGAACTGCAATAAATTTTAAAAGAAGATTTATAACTTAGCTAAGGAGTCATCTTTATTAGCTGGTGTTAATCAGGTGAATATGCTAATGAGGACAGGTGGGGGTCTTGCTGAGGTAATAAAAAACCCTCTCTAAGTCTTAGTTGCTTAACACATAAGCATTTATTTCTTGTTTATGCAAAGTATACTTCTGGCCTGATGACTCCCTGAGTAGATTTCTTCGAAGTGGTGACTCAGGGATCTTGTCACGTATCATCTAGGACATGAAGTTATCAGGGTCAACACAGCAGAGGAAGAGATATCACAAAGAGCTCACACCCCCTCTCAAATGCCTCCATATTAAAATACTTCAGTCCCGGAGTAACACATGTCACTGCCACACACAGTCCATTGGCAGTAACTACCAGGGAGCTGATGCCCTTCCTGTATGCCCACAAAGGAGCGGAGGACCAGATATGGATGAACACTGCCAGTCTCCATCACAGTGACCTTGGGCAAGTAACTTCACTTCGTCTCTATGACAGAGGGGTCAAACTAGGTGACGTTAGAACAATCCTTACCTCTTCTCACGGTCCCTGACTCTCAGTATTTGATTTCTTCTTACTATGAGTGTTGTGTTTTTTACTACGTTGTGGGCATTATTTTATTGTTATTGTAAAGCTATCAGGCATATTCATACTAGTAAAGGGCAGCTGCTGTGATGCATAGTGTAGCTGATGGGTAAGTGAGAGGCTTCTGAAGGCACATGATCTGGTTTTGAATCCAGCTTGGTCTCCTACTGGCTGTATGATCTTTGGTTCTTTGTTTTGCTTCTCTCTGACTCACTTTTCTTGTTTGCTTTTTTTTCTTTATTGATCAAGGTGTTACATATGTATCCTTATTCCCCCATTGTCCCCCCCACCCCCGCCTCCTCCCACTCATGCCCTCACCCCCCTGGTGTCTGTATCCATTGGTTATGCTTATATGCATGCATACAAGTCCTTTGGTTGATCTTGCCCCCTTAGTCCCACTGTCCCCTTCCTTCCCTCTGAGGTTTGATGGTCTGATCGATGCTTCTCTGTCTTGTTTGCTTTTTAACTTAAAGGTAAAATGAGGATAGGAATAGTATCATCCTTAAGTATCAAATGAGCGAATTTATATAATGTTATCATAACAATGTCTGGAAGACACTAAAGAGTTCTATAAACTTATTTTATTTTAATTTTTATTATTTTTAAAGAGATGGCTGTCCTTCTTGCCCTGGCTTGATATGTGTCCACACAGTAATAGCTCAATAAGTTGTTGTCTTTCATGTCTTGGTGTGATTAGCTAGCCCAACCCATGTGAGTCTCTTAAATCTACTGACTCATTAAATGGAGTCACAAACAGTACCTGCAGGTGATCTGAGTCTCTGCCCAAGACCACCAGCTTCTTTGTTCTGGTGCCTCATCTGCTGTAGCCTAGATTCCATCCCTGCCTGTCCCTGTCTTGGCTCTATATTCGAGTTGGATCCTGCCTCCGGCTCCTGCAAGCTTGGGATTCCTGCCTGGTTTCCACCTGTCATTGAGCTCTAGCTTTAGCTCAGGCCTGGCCCTTTGATTCCTGGAGAAGCCACGAACCTCGGGTGGTAGCTCCATACTCAGGACTCAAAACCTGCTCAGCTTTTGGTTCACACTGAGGCCCAGTCCTGGCCTTCGCACAGGGCGCATTGGCTGTCCCCTTTGAGTGTGGGCATTTCAGATGCCACCTAACCCTTATCATCATCCCAAATCAATGACATACCCGGGGAGTTAAGATTCACCTCTTCAGGTGGATGCATATGAGCAAGAAGGTTTTTCTTTTCCTCCTGCATCTTTTAAAAAAATATATATTTTATTGATTTTTTTACAGAGAGGAAGGGAGAGGGGTAGAGAGTTAGAAACATCGATGAGGGAGAAACATCGATCAGCTGCCTCCTGCACACCCCCAACTAGGGATGTGCTCGCAACCAAGGTACATGCCCTTGACCGGAATCAAACCTGGGACCCTTCAGTCCACAGGTCGATGCTCTATCCACTGAGCCAAATCAGTCAGGGCTCCTCCTGCATCTTAAGTGGATTGTCCTTGGGAACGAGTTGAACATATTGCAGCTGCAGAGAAGATGAGAAATGCATGCATTTGCTTTCCAGCATGGGGATGGCCTGGTCCTCTTCCCGTTTTGCTTTTTAGCTGGTCTAGTGAGGGATCCTCTGTGAATGGTTGCAAGTCCACTTGCTCCAGGCACGGAAAAAAACAGTTCTTCCTTGGGCTTGGTCCTGCCCAGTATAAGAAAGACAAATACTTCCATGTCAAGCTCCACTGAGGTCATCCTGTCCTACCAGCCAGAGAGAACATCCGCCTGTGATGCAAGCATGTTGCTTTCTGCTTCTGTTGCTCCTTTCTTTTCCAGGTTCTATCAGTGGACAGTATGGTACTTTTCCACAGTGCAGGTGGGAGATGCTACACCTCTGAGATTTATGCAGAGGGGAAGAATTACGTCAAACGATATTGTCACCCTGTCCCTGAAGTAATGATAAACAAAGCTGCAGCCTGCTTTCCCCCAATCTGCCTTTGTAATCTTGTATGGCAAACAGGTCAAATTTGTCACTGCCAAAATGCAATAAATTCTTATCCATGGTTTTGGAAAAAGATAAATCATCAGAGAATATCTCCAAATACTCTGCAAAGGTTCTATAGCCCCATACTGGGTATCTAACAGTAGAGAATTAAGGAAGTTGTGCAAATCCAAATTTTTTAATCCTCACCCTAGGATGTGTTTTTATTGATGAGAGAGAGAGAGAGAGAGAGAGAGAGAGAGAGAGAGAGAGATGAGAGAAATTGATCAATTGCGTCCTGTACATGCCCCACATAGGGATTAAACTCTGCAATCTAGGTATGTGCCCTGATCAGGAATTGAACCCACACCATTTCGTGTACTGGACGATGCTCCAGCCAAGCAATTGAGCCACACTGGCCAGGGTTGTTAGTCTGCCTTTTTTTTTTTTTTTCAATGAGGAAAATGAAGGTCACTGAGGAAAAAGCCTCGATCTTCAGATTCTGAATTGCAGGCCTTCCCATAGCCTCCACGTCTCTCTCTATCATTTTGCCCATTACGTTGAGGTAGGACTGGGATAAATTTGGGAAGAGAAACTGTAGTCCTTGAGGAGTTGATCTCTCCTGTCCTCGGAGGAAAGCAGAACAGTCAGGATTGCTGGGAACCTGGACTTTGTGAGTCCCCGGGGGGAGAAGAGCCCTGGTGTGCTCCTCTGTCCTCCGCCATCTCCCTGCCCCGCCCAGCCCTGCCCGGCAGCCCGGCCACTGTGGAGCTGAGACCTCCCTTCACGTGGGCTCCCCCTGCAGTGAAGCACTGCGCCTAGTCATATCCCCAAGCTCGGCATAGCACAGGTGCAGAAGGGGTGTAACAAGAAGCTCTCCAGCTTGGAACAGAAGGGACTTCATTCTTTTTTTTTTATTATATATATTTTATTGATTTTTTTTACAGAGAGGAAGGGAAAGGGATAGAGTGTCAGAAACATCGATGAGAGAGAAGCATTGATCAGCTGCCTCCTGCACACCCCCCACTGGGGATGTGCCCGAAACCAAGGTACATGCCCTTGACCGGAATCGAACCTGGGACCCCTGAGTCCGCAGGCCGACGCCCTATCCACTAAGCCAAACCAGTTAGGGCTCCTCCATTCTTTCATCTGTTGTTTATTTGTGGGTTGAGGTCTAGATTCAACTGAGACCAGTGAAAAGATGATTCTGTACACAGTCAACTGGTGATGGAACTGCTTTGGGGCTGGAAGGAATTTTCCCGTCCTGTACAAAACCCAGGCGGTGGTAAAGTAACACTATGGCAGTCCTTTCTAAACCCAAAGAAATTTATTGTGCCAGACTGCGCATCACTTCACTTTACAGATGTTCCCAGAGGCAGCGAGGCATCCACAGGGCCCAGCGATTGGAAAGCATACCCCCCCCCCCCAAGGGGAGGCCCGCCGCCCGCTTTGCTGAGGTTTAGCTTGGATGTGTACTTAGCTGGAGATAACAGAATCCACTCCAACTAGCTTAAGGAGAAAGACGTTTATTAGTGGAAAGAGATAACTTGCAGACCCTTTGTGGCAGCCAAAGACAGGGAATCGAGGTTGAGCAAATATCCAGTTGGTTTTCAAAGGAAGCAGCCTAGGCAGCCAGAAGCAGCCAGCGCGCTGCCCGCAGTCCCGCTGCCATGATCCAAACCAGGAACCTCCATGGCCCAGCCCGCCTTGCTTCCCAGCGGCTCAGCTCTGAATGGCAGCCTCACACGAGGGCTTCTGAAAGGCAGGACCTCCAACACATCCGGGGCTGTGGGCACATGGGGGTCCACCTGTGCACCCTGGCTGGGTCTAAAAAGAGTGGGGAGTGAAGCTCTCTACCGCACTTCCTCCAGAGCTTTGAACCCACTCTCTCCCGTCCACTGGCGTATTAAAGAACAAAGCTTTTTTCCCCGTCCATCTGTCCTTCCATCTGTCCATCATCTATCCACCTATATATCCATCCATCCATCTGAGTTTTGCACTTTGGGTATTTTATTTGTGTTGGTTTCAGAATGTATTGAAAAGATAAGGATTTTTTTTAAAAAAAAGTCTAATAAAATATCATTATTACACTAATATTTAAAGCAAAAAACCCCTAAATATCATCAAATATCTAGTTTGTGTTCAAATTTTCCT
>PVJC01009993.1:24173-44886 GCA_004026665.1 Murina feae
CTTTAGATGGGCTCTGATGGTCTCTCCCCCTTTAGATGGGCTCTGATGGTCTCTCCCCCTTTAGATGGGCTCTGATGGTCTCTCCCCCTTTAGATGGGCTCTGATGGTCTCTCCCCCTTTAGATGGGCTCTGATGGTCTCTCCCCCTTTAGATGGGCTCTGATGGTCTCTCCCCCTTTAGATGGGCTCTGATGGTCTCTTCCCTTTTAGATGGGCTACGGCAAAAGTGGCCAGAATGCACGGGGCCTCCTCACCAGGTTGTACAGTCGTGCTTTCATCATGGCAGAGCCTGATGGGTCCAATCGAATGGCGTTTGTGAGCATCGACATAGGCATGGTATCCCAACGATTGAGGCTGGAGGTAAGTAATTGATGTGAGGAAGAAATGACTTGATGTTAAAATAAAAAAATCAGCAACTAAGCCCTCCTGGTTTTCATCCAGTGAGTTCCTACCACCTGCAACACTTTAGGCTCTTGACAATCCAGGAGACAGAGTGATCCGAATTTTTCCATTCTGAATCATGTTGGTCAAGATTTGCTTTTAATTCTGCTGGTGGTGCATAATCATTACTGACTGCTAATGCTATTTGAAAGCTTATTACATTCTAGGGGACCGACCTTCACATACATTCTCTCATTTAATCTTCCTCGATAGAAGTCTGAGAGTGCCAATTAATCAGTAACCCTTTCTTCAAGTTTTTAGATAACTGAGAATAGATGCAAGTAACCTGATGAGAATTAAAAATACAACACTGAAATGAGGTTGGCCATAGATTGCTGAAGCTGGGTGATAAGCAGACATGGGCATTTATTATATTATTCTGATTATGTGTGTGGGTATTTGAATATTTCCATAATAAAATTTAAAAAGAATAAGTTAACTCAATTGATCTTTAAACTGGACTGTAGAATATGGCAGGCTCTTTTATGATTTCCCTCAAATTTAGGTCTTGTCATTTCCCTGTGGGGAGAGTTGAGTTTAGCAGAAAGCTGCATGGAGGATGTGTCTTGGGCTACCTGAGAGATGTAAGGCAGACAGAGTGAGAGCAAGAGAAAGAAGAAGGGAGAGGAGATGAGGTGGGGAGGAGTGAGAAATAGAGTGGTGGAAATGGCTTCCAGATCTATCTACCTAAGCCAATTTCTGCTATATTTTCTGCCTCAGATCAAGTCACAGAAAAAGAATGTGCTCTCTGATGTCTGTTTACATATTCACGAGTGAGAAAGGGGAGAGATGAGAGTACCTAGAGCAATAACCATGAAATGTCGGTTATTCAGTGATAGGAAGGCCTAAATATATTTTCCAATGTCACTGTATCTTGGGGGTGGGGTGGGTGGTGGTGGAATGGAAGCCTCTTCCATTTATAGAAACATGAAGAGAGGGGATTAAGTAATTTCCCCACCATTACACTTACAACAAAACTGAGGTGGGTCTGTTGTTATCCCCGTTTTTATGGATAAAGAAACTGAGTCTTAAAAAGGGCAATTAACTTTTCCAAATTTATGCAGTTGGAAACTGGTAAAGTTTGTTTTTTAACACATATACACCTGATCCCGTAGTGTACATTCTTAAAAGAACATTATTCTATTCTCTTGGAGGGAAAATGCATTGATAACCCACTCTCTGCAGGGCACCTTGCTAGTCATTCAGGGGACACACAGCTAAGTGAGTCATAATCCGTGTCCTCTATGAGCTCCCTACCTAGTTGGAGAATAGAAGAAAGGTCTGTCCAGGAACTATGCAAATAACTAATTTACTGGAGTAAAGTACAGTGACGTGTTACTTATCTATTACTGATTAACAAATAGCCCTAATGTATAGTGGCTTCAAACAACAAACATTCATTATCTTACACTTTCTGTGGGTCAGGAATTCAGGAGTGGCCTATCTTGGGGGTTCTAGCTTAGGGTATCTTGAAATTAAGATATTGGCAAGGATCGAGATCATCTGAAGGCTGGAGTGGGGCTGGAAGATCCACTTCCAAGAATATTCACTTATGTGGCTATTGACAGGCCTCAGTTCCCCACTGTCCGTATCCTCATGACAGAGCTGCTGGCTTTCCTCAGAGCGAGTAATTCAAGCAAAAGAGCAGGGAAAGAAGCCACAGCGCCTTTCTAACCCAGGCTCAGGAGTTGCACACCATCACTTTCACCCTGTTCTATTCCTTGGAAGCAAGTCACTAAGTCTACTTCACACTCAGGGAGAGCAAAGTTAAATTTCACTTCTTGAAGGCAAGAGTATCATATAATTTGTGGGTATACAGTATTTTAAAACCACCACATGGAGATGCAGGAAATGAAAATTAGGGGGAAATTTTTCTTTCTTTCTTTTTTAAAAAAAATATATTTTATTGATTTTTTACAGAGAGGAGGGGAGAGGGACAGAGAGTTAGAAACATCGATGAGAGAGAAACATCGATCAGCTGCCTCCTGCACACTCCCTACTGGGGATGTGCCCGCAACCAAGGTACATGCCCTTGACTGGAATCGAACCTGGGACCCTTCAGTCCACAGACTGACGCTTTATCCACTGAGCCAAATTGGTTAGGGCAAGGGGGAAATTTTTCGAAGAGGAAGTGATACTTGAATGGGAAGAATTTTAAATGGTTTACATGAGAGGGAGAGTTGAGAAATTCAGGGGACGGCATGAACAGAGGCACAAGGTAGGAATATAGACTCTAGGGACAAAGCTTAGTTTAGTTCTATTAGGACACATGTAGGCATGTAATTGGACATGTGCCTGGAAGATGTGTTCATAATTATAGAGGTCCTGGGATGCCAGGTTGTTTTTAATTCTGTAAGTGATGGGGTTTCATAGAAAACTTTTGAGTGGAAAGGTGATCACAATTGTGCATTAGAATGATTGCTCAGATGGTGAGTTTGAGGTGGATTGGAATAGACTAGAAATAGAGGAGAAGATACAAATGGGCAGAGTCTTCAAATTAATGTCAAGGCTCTATTGGTGAGGGTCCAGCTGGGAAAACAGTAAGCACACTAGGTATTTCAAACAGGGGGGATCTAATACAAGGGAGTTTTAAAGTATGTTGGGAGGCTAAAAGGGCTATAAAGGGAAGCTAGGCTTGCAGGAGGGATCGTAACTCTGCCTGGCGATTTCCCCTACATCATGTGACTCTCACACAAAAGTTCTAAACCAATGGGATGGCAGTGAGACTACATGGTGGTAAGAGGTAACATTAAGTGCTAATGGATTTGGGACTGAATAGACATAAAAGTGAACACTTAATTTTGTTTCCATGATGAGTAAGGCGCTATTCTATATCCTCCTAATACCTGTGCGAGGAAGACGCTACTATTATGTCATTTGACAGACTGGGAAATCGAGTTGCAGAGGATCAAGTAACTCATCCAAAATTACTCTATGAGCTGTCCGGGCTGGGATTCAAACATAGGCACCTTGGTGTCAGAGCTCATGCATATTACCACTGCACATACTGTTTTTCTGAAGAATCAAGGATGGCTCTGATTGGGAAATAGTGTTGTCAGTGATAGCAATAGGAGAGTTAAAAGGTAGACTTTGTGGGTGGAGCATGGAGGGGAGAGGGGTTTAATGTGTTGGGTTGTAGACACTATCAAGTCAATAGTAGGGACCATTTAATCATCTCTTCCTATTTTTACTTCCCCAATGCAATCTGAGACCCAGTGGGAAGGCCTTTAAATGAACCCACTTAGTCACCCCCAGTTAACCCAAGGGAGGTTGTGAAAAATAAATGTAGCTAAACAAGTGCCATTAAGCTTACTTATAACACCTGGTTTTAGGCAGGTTCTCAGTCTCAGCTTTAAGATGGACGAAATTTCCAGCTTGGAATGAAGAGTAAGGATGATTTCTGAGCAGTGAGGCAGAGCAGGAAAACAGAACAACTTTCCAACTCTGTCTATGTCATGTTCCTAAGAGCGTCAGTGATGGAAAATGGAATGGAAACTGCAGTGAAAGCAGTGAGCTGTAGACACGAATATAGCTTTTTTGTTCTGTTCTATTTGTTAAAATATCCCTCCTTTCATAAGGTAGACAACATACTATTTATAATGGCTATCTGCAGCCATTGCCAGTAGATGATTGAGTTCTCAATTTATTTTTCTTTTTTTTCCCTTGCAAGTCCCATGTGTCTGATTTTATATCAGAGATTGTAGTTTAGGATAAGATTTCTGTGAACTGTTTCATTGATTCTTGAATAAACCTGGAGAAATAGACTTATTTCTAAAATCTTAACATTATAGTTGTTGTTTTTTTTTTTGTTTTTTTTTTAATAAAATGGGGTAAAGGTTAGGGGAGCTTTAATGTTGACTGGCAGTTCTTTTTTCACTACCTTCCTATCTTGGCTACAGAATTGTAAGAACATTAGCCTTTGACTTTAAATTTTCATGATGCCCCTTCACTGATTGTCCCCTTTTCTCCTTATACATATTTCTTCTTCAGGAGTGCAGTAGTTGCTGCATGGAAGAATATTAAGAGTGCTGATGATTTGGGGTTGAAATTAGGATCAAACAGAAGGAACACGGACATTTATTGGGTGGCGAATGAGCCTTATTTGGTCAGAGGGATGTTAGGCTGGTTATGTCACATTTCCTTTGCACGCTTCACTGGTGTCCCAGATTGTTTCCGTGGATTTGGTAACCTAGCAATTGGGGTTTGGGGCATGGAGAGATTAATGAGGCAAGATGCTTTTAAGATCTTCTTCCTGATCTAGTGATCACATGACTAGAATGAGAGTGGTGTAGCTCTTCACCTAAAATAGAAGAGAATGAGTGACTGTCTGGGTGTTAAATACATGGCACATGCATTGCTGCTGCTGTTCCCTTAGGTGCCAGTCAGTGAAAGCCGATTGTTAAATATTCGGGAACTCTGTGAACTGTTTATTAAACTTTTGGTAGCTTGAAGTTGGTTATGGTGGGAGTTTTTATACCACACAAACTGGTAAACAATGCAAAGGAGGGCTCTTTCTTTCAGAGACAATTTTGGTTCAGGATACCACTGTGAATGCCATACTCCAGATAGACATGACTGCTAATCAAAAAAGTTACTCTTTTCTGTTCAGCCCAGATTTGGATTCAAAATCCTTCTCAATACACTGCTTCTGACAGTAATCACAAATAAATAGGACTGAGTGCATGAGATGAGCAGTATTTGCCATCTTTGCTATAAACAAGCTTTTGTAATTGTTCCTGCTATTAGCTGTTAGACTCTTACACTGGGAAAGGTTGATTTGGGCTTGACACTTTTGCTGCTTTTAATGATTTTTGACATAAAAAAGGCAAAGCATCTTTCATAAAGAAGCCACAATAATACCTAACTCTAGGTTGCCATTGGATTAAAGCATAATCAGAAATAGGTATTCAGCAACATCATTAATTTTCTTCCTTTTTAAATGTATATGTATCATACAAAGACCCTAATCATGCATTTGGATGTTCATTAATTAACTAACTAAATGAACATTTACTGAGTCTCTTTGTTATTAGACACATATTCCCATACGAAGAGTTCTATGGGAGACTCAGTTTAATGCAGGAATAATCATACACTGTTCAGGACTTTTGTGGGTCAGGAAAACCACAGAGGCGGGGATGGGTGATTCTGATTTAAGTTACCACAGAAGTCACTTCTGTGTCATGAGGTTGAACTCATGGCAGCTGTTTGAAGGCTTAACTGAGGCTGAAGGATCTCTAAGGTTGCTTACCTACGTGCTAGCAAGTTAGTGCTGACCAGATGGTTCCTGTCCACAAAGACCTCTCCATGGGATTGCTGGGGTGTCATTGTTCATAGCGTTGGCTTCCCCCAGATCAATAAATGTAAATGGTCGATGTCAGGGAGTATTGAGTTCTTCATTTTGGGAAGTGAGGCCCTAGAGTAAAGAGGACTTTGCACTGTCTGTTCACTGCTCCCGTAATGCTTTTCACCCAGGATTGCTCTCTTCATTTAAGGCTCTGATGAAGGGGAACCTCCTTGGAAAGATGATTCCTCACGAACATCTATCACCTTCCTATTTTGCTATTTTGCTTCATAACATTTATCACTGTATAATATAATATTGCATATTTTTTGTTTGTTATCTTTCTCTCTCATTAGAATAAAAACTTCTTCAGAGTTTTTCCTAGCGCTTAGAACAGTGCCTGGATACTATGTTATGTGTGAAAAGATGAATGGGGAAGAGTACTGACTTTGTAGTTAGACGTGGACCTGGATTCAGGCTCTGCTATTTATTAGCTCAAATTATTTAATTTCTGCACACTTCAATGTTGTCGGCTAAAAGGCAGGGTTAAAAATACATACCTCTTGAAGTTATTGTGATTTTTAAATGATGTAATACATTAAATACCTAGCATCGTGTGTGCTTGCACATAGCAAGAATCTATGAAACGTTAACTATTGCTATGACTGTTGTTGTTATTATTATGATGATGTCCTGAAGCTACATATACCTACATAAACCATGTGTGCACTGTACATATTCCATGATGATACAGAGAGTGAAGGGCCTCTGGGCAGACAGCGAAGTCACTGGTGTGGATCAGTGATGGGGCTCATCAGAGCCTTTCTTATGCTAAGCTCCTATGATATCTCACATCTTCGTTCTGTTTTCTTTTTTTGTGAAGGTCTTGAACAGACTCAAGAGTAAATATGGCTCCCTGTACAGAAGAGACAATGTGATCCTGAGCGGCACTCACACGCACTCGGCTCCAGCAGGATATTTCCAGTACACGGTGTTTGTCATTGCCAGCGAAGGATTCAGCAATCGAACATTTGATTACATGGTCACTGGCATCATGAAGGTAGGCAGCTGTTCTTTCCACTGCTCAGCGTTTTAGGAGTGTGCTATGGAGACAGTCCCTACAGAATCTTTGTCTGAGCACAGTATTCCCTTCCCTCTTCATGACCCCCTGGTAACTCTGGTCCTGAGTTGTGGGCTGGTAGCCGGAGGCACTTATTGGGAGAGGAGGACTCTATGGCAGTAACCTGAAGAGATGGGAAACAATTTGTACGCGACCCTTACAAATTATAAGGCCCCACATGGTCTGTTCTTGCTCGAAGTCACCAACCCACCAAGTAACCAACATTACAAATAATTCCAATCTTTCCTTGTATTTCCAAACATTTCCTTGTATTTCCTGAAGAGCACAAAAGGAGATCTAATTGGTAAATTTCTCAAGTCCTCTACAACAACTTCAGACTGACTTGGTGCTCCCACCAGTACGCCCCCTCCCCCCTTTTCTGCCACTCATGGTTTGGGTACATTTTGGTTCTCCTCTCTCTCCTGTCTTCCAGTTTATTATTTTATTGCGCAGGGGCGCTGATAATGTTTTCTTCTTCATTCCTTTGCCTTTCAGGCTTAGTCTCTCTTTACTTTATCTTGTAAAGTCACCCCTCCATTCCCCCAAATCCAGGGACCCAGTTGGCAAAAGCAGACATTTCTTTGCAATCCTGTTTTTCAAACGGCGGCTAGCAACCTATCAATGGTTTTATGCAATCAACTTCATGGGTTGCAATAAACATAAAAAATAAATAAATAAATTGGAAAATACCATAGTGCATCATACACATTGTGAACTTTATTTTAGACTATATATGCTGATGCGTATTAAGTTATGATAGAAACTGTATTGCTTACTGTGCTTCTCACAGTTTGAAAAACTCTGTCTGAGAAGGTGGTGGGCTGGGGAGGGTGGAGAGGGTGGAAATACCTGCATGCTGTAGGAGTCGAGCCTCCCCTTTGGGCCATCTGAGCTGGCAGACGTGCTGACTCGCCAGCCAGTGCTGATGGGCACTGTGCTTCTCCACATGGAGCACTCTTTCTCTCTCAACCCTGAAGGCCAGTCGGTTTCCCTCCAAAGGACACCAGCCGTGTGGTTCTCCAGCTTTCATCTGTAGTGGGAACAGGTTGGAGACCAAGGAAACGGTCCACAGGTCTCTTCTGTTTATATTGACTAAGTCATTATCCCCAGTAGGATTTCTAACGTGACAACTCTCTTCGTTTTCAAAACCCACAGAGCATTGAGATAGCACACACAAATATGAAACCAGGAAAGATCTTTATGAATAAAGGAAATGTGGATGGCACACAGATCAACCGAAGCCCCTATTCTTACCGTCAAAATCCACTGGCAGAGAGATTAAGGTGAGGAGGGTAATTATCACAATGAAATCATGTGTTTCCTTTAGGAACCAGAGACAAAATCTAAAACAGGGTTGTTTACTTGATGAATATGATGGGATCTTAAGAAAGTATCAGAGCTAAAATAATTTAAAAACACGTTGATAATCTAAGACAAGCAGAGATAAACAGTAAACACAGAGAACATAAAGCAACCTGTCTTCCTACTTTAAGGGCTGTGAGAATCAGTGTTAATATCTGAAGGACTCCTGCCTGAGGAATCTGACATAACTGTGGTTTCATCTTAGCTTTGTCACTTCCTAGCTGGGTGACCTTTAGGATACATAGTGATGATGACAGATGATTTACTTATCTTTATTTATTGGCTCACCGTTTCTTGGTGTGTTAAATGGAGATAAAAATGTGCATAACAAGTATTTGTTAAATTAATGAGTAGCTCTTTTTATTATGTTATTCAGAAGAAATCATCTTAGTCCAAGAGAGGGTAGCAAGAGAAAGGAGATAACTGAGTAAAAATACTGAAAGAACAAGAAATAAAATGAGAGTAATTGAGTGGAACAATTAAAGGAGATGATTAGTTTTTTTAAGTGATGAGTCAGGTTTGCAACAAAGAGGGTACTTGGCTACTATGGTCATGTAAAATAATATCTCAGTCAATTTGAACACTTGACATTTTACATTTGTCTGCAATATTCAAAGAGTGAAAGGACAGAAAAACATTTTAAGTCACAGATCCTGAATGCTTTTGATTTTGCGTGTTTCCTGCTAATGGGATCTGAGTAGAAATTTCAAAGAGAAATCCTTTTTGAAAGTAATACATGTTATATAATAGTGCATATATTACATAAAGATGTATATTTCACTTCCAGCGAGCCAACCTAATGCCCCTAGCTCTGGTCACAGTTGCAAGCCATTTCTTCAGCTGAGGACGGAGGTCCTGGGTGAGGGCCTCGAACTACCACATGTGTGGGAGCCTTGCTTCCTGAGAGGCGTGTTGGGTTTTGCTTCTGTGCCAGCTTCTGCTGTTTGGCAGACATGGTGCCCAGGTGCTAACATGAAACTGACCACATTTCTTTGTCTTGGTGCCTAGATACTCTTCGAATACAGACAAGGAAATGCTAGTCTTGAAAATGGTAGATTTGAATGGCGACGACTTGGGCCTTATCAGGTACTCTGTCTACTTTTTTTTCCTGTGTGAATATCTTTCCTTAATTACAGGAGACTGGAATAACGGAAGCAGGGGCCCAGAGTAAATTGAATGGTTAAGAATTCAGACTCAGGAATCAGACACATCTAAGGTACAGCTGTGGGCCCTGTCGCAAGGTTCTCAGCCTCTCACCGGCCACACAGGGCTAATAAAAGATGATATAAATGGGCGATCTGGGTGAAGAAGTTCAGCACAGCATCTGGCATTTGACATAAACTCTCAGCAAATGTGAGTGCTTATGACTATATCAAGATTTTATATGGGGACACCTGTAATACCTTCAACAATAAAAAAATAAATAAATAAAAAAATAAAAGATCTCATATGTGAAACTTCGATGATGGTAGACAATTATCTCTTTGTAAATGAAAAAAACAGTCTGACCAACTAGGAAAATGAATATGGATTTGAGGTTATTTACCTGTTTTCCCGAAAGGAGCAAGGGAAGTGTAGGGCAATGCTCCTTAGTGATGAAAGCAGACTGAGACCACCTAAAGGAAGCAGATGATATGAAAGTACAGGTTGGCACTGATTTTAGCACCTTTTTTATAAAAAAGGAAATCTGGGGATTTTTTTTCTTGAAAAATAAGGCACTTATATTCCTAGGTGATTTTGCTCACAGCCATTGGACTGACTCAGGCTGGGTAACAGTGCAGACACCTTGATGTGTAGACTTCCAAATGACGCGGAAATGCCCTAAGAAAGTGTATGCTTGCACTCAGGTTCGCTCTGGGCTCTCATCCTTCTTAGCTTGTTACTTAGGCCAAGTGATGTGACTGCTCTGTGTCTCAGTTTTCTTATGTGTAAAATTGAGGAGTAAAGGAAGTCCTTAAAATTGCTGATAGTATGTGTTAGTAAAGGTGGTGAGCTTCTGCCAGATAGAATTATGAAATATTTAAGTGAAAGGTTCTATGTGAATAAAACGAACAGTAAATTAAAAGTACGAAGGGTTGAAGATAAACATTAAAGACTGTGACCCGCAGTCATAGTTGGTAGAGAATGGCGTAGTAAAGAGTTCAGGTTTTAGGTGTAGGCTTTAAGACTTGGGTTCAAATCCCCACCCTGCCACTTATTAACCCTGTGGCCTGGGGAAAAGTAACTCCATTACTTACACCTCAACTATTCTATTTGAAAATGGGAATAGTAATGACTCACAGGGTTGTTTGACGATTAAATGAGATAATGCACACAAAGCTCTAGTTTTGTGCCCGACATAGATAAAAGTTCAATAATTTTAGCTAAGAGGTAAGAAATAGAATAATATTCTGTCTCTTCTAATAACGCCATTATTGGCATAGCAGAGTGCTTAGAATTCTTAGCATTGGAGTTATATCTTTGGATTTAAAATGAGGACACTAAAAACTCCCTGACATGATAAAGTTTATTATATGGGTTGACGTAATAGGACTCATCTCTTACAATAAATTTATCTACTGATTAGTTGCTACCTAGCATTTAACTCAATAGACTTTCTGAATGTCAGGTATACTTGGCGTATGTGATGATGAATAAGTCATAGTCCCCATCTTTAAGGATCTTATAGGCTAGTTGGGTAATTGTGACCTAAAGCAGAAATAACCTTCCATGGTTTTTATAACCGCCATATGTTATCCTTTATGTAATTGCTCCTCCAGTTGCCTCGTTGCACAGTGAAAGTTGCTCTTTGAACACATTGAAAATGATCCAAAACAGAGTCAAACCTGGGCTGCCAAGGAACTCAGCCAGCACATGTAGGTGCCTGCTGTTAGAATCCAAAGTATGAGAAATTTGGAAGCACGGATCCTCAGACTTGCAGAGAACAGAGATAATCTAGTTCAAAATTCAGCCAAGGCCTAGAAAGGGATGTGGCCTGCCCAGTGCCACAGCCCAGACTCTTTTCTTCACAATGTTGACGTTCGTATATTCTTTCCTACTTTCGTTTTTGTTTCTTTTTATTTGTTCATCAAGTTTGCACTAGGCACCTGCTGTGTGCCATGCAACACTTCCCAGTCCTTGGAATGATGCATTTCCTGGTCTTGAAATGAGAAATCAGATACCTTGGAATCACCTTGGAATCAAATACCTGTATTCTGTGCCCTTTGAGCCAATCCCCTAAACTCTGTGTGACTTATCAAATGTAGATTTAGCATCTTCTCTCTACACAGAGACTATTCATGGATTCATGCATTCAATATTGTGTCATTAGCTGAGCTACTGTTACAGATACACTGATGAGCAAAAATCGATGTAGTTGCTACCTTTATAGGACCTATAGTCTACTGGCACAGACAAAAGGTATGCAAATAGTCATACAAATACATATATATTGATAATTGCGTTAAGTGCTAGGAAAGGAAGGCTTGTAGAGCTACCTTAAAGAGATTTGTCATGGTCAGGGAGACCAGGGAAGGCTTCCCTGAGGGAGTGACAATAGAGCTGAAAACCGAACGAAGGGGAGGAATTAACCAGCAAAATGGGGAGGGGAAAAGAACTTTTAACACAGATGGACAGGCATGTGCAAAAGTCCTTTTTGAGGCCCGTTTGAGGAACCAATAAAAGGTCTATGTGGCTAAAGTGCAAAGGATATTGTGAGATAAAGTTAGAGGTAGAGATTAGATAGCATGTGAAAGATTTTGGTCTTTATAATCGAGGGGAATGGGAAATCATTCAAGTGTTTTAAGCTGGGGTTGGGAGTTGAGGGGTCTTGAAAGGTTAGGAAGAGTGATGATGGCTTGAAGAAAGAAGTAGAATTATGTTCACGAAACTATTCCATAGATCGTAAGGTCCTCTTCAAATATGAGGCCACTATTTGCTCCAATTGATCTAAAGGAAATATTTTTATATTTTTGCCTGATACTGCCATATGCAAAAACGGCCAATGATTGTTCTCCCGCTGTGGAGAACATGTTTGGAATGCTTTGAATTCCAAGTTAAAATGTGAGCCGTGTGGCATTTACAAAATTCACTTTGAGAGCATTTGGCATGGCATGGCTTCTCTTTGTCAGAGCTGTAAGGGAGGTCTGAGCAGATGTTTGAGTAATTGCTCTATTGCCTTCTGTTTTATACACTGAAACTCCTTTCATTTTTACCGAAAGGGTCATTTAAAGGGGCCCTTTAAAGGCACATTTTAAAAAACAACAGGGACAGCGATATGTGTAACCTATGTGAATAATTTTTGTACCCCCATAGAAAAATCTAATTTATGAAATGGCACTGATTTGTTTGAATGAGAATGGCTTACAGACCTCAGTCATGGTGTGTGCCTAAATCTTCTCTACCATCCAAGACTATGACTTCTCAAATGATAACGTCCCACTGTCTATTCCCTATGGCTCTCTATTCTATCCTTATTCTGCCTCAGTCTACTTAATCCCGCTCAGAAAGCAAATGGGGAAACCTCAGTGACCGCCTTTCTCTAACCATTTGGGACCTCTTCTCTTTTCTCCATCTCATCTTGTCTTTAAAACTTCTCCATTACCATTAACTGGTTTGTGAATCCCTGATCTCTAGTCACATCTTTCACTGAAGTGCTCTTTCCTGTTCTGCTCCTTCCATGCTGTTCTGAAATTTGCTGTGTCTTCCTGCTCCATCTTTCCTGTCAGTCTGTCTGTCTCATTCTCTCCAGGAGAATACACATGGGCCCTGGCTGTGAGCTTTCATTTGATGTCTGAGCTATGTCCTGCAAAGTAAAGGTGCTTAGTAAGGGCTCATTGATAACAAGAGCTGACTGATAACAGATAAATCATGCTTGTTAATTAGTCCCAAGTTGGGAAACCAGAGCTGTAAAAACCAGGTGTCATAACCAGTAAAAGATGCTGGACTTACTTGATTGTTGGATTTCTGGAAAATTCTTAATCCAAAGAGATTTAGAAAGTTGTTATTTTTTTCCCAAGTTTTTCCACTGGTATAAAAATAATATGTACTCAGCAGTGAAAACATGAAAAATATAGGAAAGTAGAAAGGAAAATTAACTCAGTTATCCTTCATCAAGTTAACCATAGTTAATATTCAGGTACATTTTCCTCTGCCCTAACCCTACAAGGAGCATTTTATAAGGAGTCAGCACGACTAAAAGGTCATTCTGCACACGTGGATGCTTACTTGGCTTCTCTCACTCTGGGCACTAGAAGCTTTAAAATACTGTGAAAAATATTAATGGTATTATCTCCGTGTACTGAGACTATAGAGTAGGGTTTTGTGTTTTTTTTGCAGTGACTCTATATAAAAAAAAATGAGTTTTTTAGTCTCAAAGTCTATGTACTCTTAAGTTAATATAGCTAACTCATTTCTCTCTGCAGGTTAGAATTTTCCATGTATATTTTGCATTTTGCTCTTTTTTTCTTTCTTTTCTTTATTCTTACATTTTAGAGGTGTCTCTTATAAATATCATATACCTTTTTTTTATTCTTTTTAATGAGTAAGTTTGATCTCAGGAATTATGATAATTATATATCTGGATTATTTTCTATATCTTTTCACTTTGTGCCATTTGCCTCACTTTTTCAATGCTTTCCCCCTACCCTCCTACCTTTTTAGGATTGATAGGGCTTTAAAAAAAAAAAAAAGGTTTAAATGGCAGATTGTGGTTTCTAAAGATGGTCGCCATGACTATCATCTTATATCCTATATAATAACCTTTATAATAAAACTAGAGGCCCAGTGCACAAAAATTTGTGCACTCAGGGGAGGGTCCCTCAGCCTGGCCTGTGCCCTCTTGCAGTCTGGGACCCCTCAGGGGATATCCACCTGCTGGTGTGCCTGGCCAGCCTGAGTGAGGGCCTGATGGCTGTTTGTAGGTTGGCCAAGCCCCCCAGTGAGGACCCTCACCCCATGGGAGTGTGGCCAGCCAGGGTGAGGGGCTGAGGGCCATTTTCAGGCTGCCCACAGTCCCTTCAGGGTTCAGGTCCGTACTGGGGTGACTGGGAAGCCTGGGTGAGGGGCTGAGGGCCATTTTCAGGCTGCTCACAGTGCCCATTGATCCAACGTCCTAGCGAGGCTGGCTGGAATCAGGTTTCTGGTGTTTATTTATCTTCTATAATTGAAACTTTGTTGCCTTGAGCAGAGGCCCGGCCGACCTAGGCAGGCAGTTTCAACTCCATCACTGGTGCAACAGAAGCCTCCTGTTTGCTCTAGCTCCATGGCTGCTGGCCCCATCTTGGCTGGGTTAATTTGCATACAACCACTCTGATTGGCTGGCGGGGTGTGGCTTGGCTGGTGGGCGTAGCTTAGGCGTCTCAGAGTGATGGTTAATTTGCATATTACTCTTTTATTAGATTAGAAGGTAATATGCAAATCAACCGGACAGTGGAATAACTAGTTGCTATGACATGCACTGATCAACAGGGGGCAGATGCTCAATGCAGGAGATGCCCCCTGGTGGTCAGTGAATTCCCACAAGCTGGCTGATGGCTGGTGAGTGCAGTGGTGTTAAGCCAGTTGGACATCCCCTGAGGGCTTCCCAGACCGCTAAAGGGTGCAGGCTGGGCTGAGGGGATGCCCCCCCATACCCCGAGTGCACGAATGTCATGCACTGGGCCTCTAGTAGTTCATATAAAGTGGCTGTGACAGTCCTCATGAAAAGGTAAAGGTGATTTCTGTGGTCCTTGAAAATTTCCTGGAGCTGGGAGTGCTTTCCTGAACAGAAGATGGCAGATGTAACAGGTGCCAGGGCTGGAATCTTTTTTTGTTTTTAGTAGATTTTATTTTTAGAGCAGTTTTAGGTTCACAGAAATTTTAAGCAGAAAGTACAAAGGTTTCCCATATACCCCTTGGCCCCCAACAACATACATCCTCCCTGAACTATCAACAACCAAGAACATCCTATACCAGAGTGGTACCTTTGTTACAAGTGATGAGCCTACATTGACATGTCACCATCACCCACAGTCCATAGCTGGCATTACAGTTCTCTCTTGATGTTGTATCAAGTGGTTGGTGTTGTGTGTGTGTTTTTAATCCTTTGGAGATCCTGGGACTTTGTATCTTCTGTTAACATTTTGTTACATAGCTTTATAGATCTTTTGCTAACCATAGCCACTTTCTAATTAAAAAAGTAATACTTTATTGTATATACACTTTGGTAACATTTTTCATTTAGAGATGCCTTATGAATATATTTCAATGCTACATAACATTTTTTTTAATTCACCCTTTAAAAATGGCTGTATTCTATTATATATCTGATAATGTGTTCAGCTATCCAACAATCATTTGATATTTAGTTTATAGTTTTTTTCCACCATGAAATACACTATACTAAGCATTCTTGAACAGATGCCTTATGTATTTGGCGATGATTTCTTTAAACTAAATTCCTAGAAGTGGGATTGCTGAGCCAAAGAGCCATGCTTATGATTAAGACTTTTCTCATAAATTGCCAAGTGGACATCTGAAAAGGTTTTGCTGGTTCCATTCCTGCTTTCCCAACGTAAAGCAGTGTTGTTTCCCAAACTCTTGCCAATCTTGGTGATATCATCCTTTACAATGGTTGCTAAGAAATAGACCCCAAAATCCAACTCACTATTGTTTTTCTTTCTTCAATTTCTAGTTAAGCTGAATTGAAAAAAATATTCTTGTTGGTCATTTCTTGTTTTACTGTTGTTGATAGCTTAATCATACCATGCAAGACAAAAGAATTTTGACTGTAGTAACTTAATGGGATCCACCCAAGCCAGATAGCTCTCCCATAACATTATTCAGAGGAGATTTTTCACCCGGGATTTTTTAAGATAGCAAAAGGAATAGTTGAGAATGGACAGCTCTCCTCTGGAGCAGTGATGGTAGGAGGGTTCTCCTACCCTGTACTTGGCCACCAAGTTCACTTATTCCTTCAGAAGGGCCCCTCTGGCTACCCCTCTTTGTCTTCCTTTAATCTGGGGAAGCGGGTGTGTATTCATTGCTTTTGCTTGTTTAAAATGCAGGCCACACCTTGGGTCAAATTCTGGGCCCAATAACCCTTCCTGTATAACAAGTGAAAACACCCTTTCCTCACTCTCCTCGAACAATTTCCAGTAGGGCAGGTGAGGAGGACTATAAGGGAGGTGAAAAAGAGGTGTGTTAATCAGGACACTTAATGGCAAGTGTCACAGCCGACAATGTGAAATTCATGTGGCTTAACACAGTGAAGATTTATTTCCCATTCATGCAAAGTCTAATGACAATCAGGTGGTCCTTTTGTTCTCATGTACCAATGCCAGAGCTATTCTCATGCGCTACCCTGCTAGTAACCCTGGGAAATAGAGAAGCACATGGGTATTTAAAATTTTTTATTTATTTTTTTACTTTACTTTTCAATTACAGCTTATATTCAGTACTATTCTGTAATAGTTTCAGATGTACAGCATAGTGGTTAAACAATCATGTGCTTTTCGGAGTGCCCCCCACAATGTTCCAAGTACCCACCTGTTATTAGAATATTATTGACTATATTTCATGTGCTGGAATATACATCTCTGTGACTCTTCTGTAACTACCAACCTGTACTTCTCAATCCCTTCACCATTTTCTCCCACCCCTCAATTCCCCCTCCCCATCTGGTGGCTAGGACTTGGCACAGGGGTATTTTGTAAGCCCTCAAGTGTCTGTCACAAGAGGGCAGGGTTTTCTCATTTGATTATTTCATGCCTTTATCATGTAAGTTGAATATACATATTTTGAATACACACACTCACACCATTGTGTTAATCTCAGGAAATATATATACACACATGTATTCAGAGCTTCATAGCTCTTTTCCCTTTATAATCATCATTAGCAGCAGCTGCAGAAGTATCAGTAGCAGTATCATCATCATCATCATGACTTATTCTATTCTTAGTATAGATCAGTCTTTAGATGTATTTGTTCCTTTAATTGTCACATGTGGTGAGGTAGATACTATTATCTTTATGATAGAGATAGAAATACTGAGGTTCTGTATTAAGTAACTTCTATTAAGTAACAGATTAAGTAACTTGTGTCTGACTGCGGAGCTATACTCTTAGCCACTGAAACATATGGCCTCTGTATTAGTTTCTTAGGGCTGCCAAAGGAAATTACTATAGACTGGCTGGCTGGCTCAAAACAATAGAAATTAACATTCTCACAGGTCAGGAGGCCAGAAGTTCAAAATCAAGATGTTGGCAGGGTTGGTTCTTCTGGAGGCTCTGAGGGAAAGCCTGTCCCATGCTTCTCTCCTAGTTCCAGAAATTCTTGGCTTGTAGCCATATCACTTCAATCTCTGCCTCCATCTCCACATCAGCTACTTCTCTTTGTGTCTCTCTTTGCTACTAGGCTACCAGACATTGGGTTTAGACCCAACCTAAGCCAGTAGTATCCCTTGCTCTCTTTACCTTGATTACATTTGTAAAAACTCTATTTCCAAATAAAGTCACATTTTGAGATTCCAGTAGACATGAGTTTTTTGGGGGTGGGGAGGATACTATTCAACTGAGTACAGCTTCCTCTATTGTATTTATTCAACAAGCTCTCTTGTTATTACATGGAACTCCCATGTTCATAAATACTACATTTGAATGGATGAATGTGCAATATTTTCTTTCCCCATTGGTGGACATTTAGGTAGTATAGGTGACAGCTAGCACATAGGACCTTGATGCAAATCACACACAGGTGTTCCCTTCCCTGGTGCCTAGGTAAGTGAGCAGAGCAGCAGCCAGATTTCAGCTTCCACTGAACTGCTCTATCAGTCACTTTTCTGCATGTGGGACATGATGGCCCAGGCCTGGGAGAATGGAACCTAGGATGGTTTGTTACTATATTGTAGAATATTTAACAAGCTCAAATTTTGCATTTGGCTTTTTTTTTTTGTTTCAAATTAGGAAGCACACAACGTCCACATCGAAAGAGGCCCTAGAAATCTTTTTGCTTCAAATGCCTCAGTAACATCAGATGAGAAAATAATTATAATATCCTATAATAATTTGGTGTTTATTGTTTCACATAGCATAATTGAAATGTATTATTTTTCAGTCTTGGGAAAAGAGACTCAGAAATTTTAACTAACTTTGCTACTAAATAGGGTAAAATATCAACTCTCTTGTCTTTCCTCAATATCTTGCTTGGGTCAGGCTGACTCAAGTTGAGCCCTGCTTCCTCTTGTACATCCCAGCTATGACATAATCATTATTTTAAAATGTTTATGAACAGGGACATAGTCCTCCTTTTATGTCTGTAGTCTGATTTCTTTTGAAACTACCTACACCTTTCTTCCTCTTTTGAACTTTGCTTTGATGAATATATTTCTGACCAGATAAAACAAGTTGCAAGTACAGCCTTCTTAACTTAAAATGACCACTTTTGTTCATATCAGTACACATATTCATAATTTATACTATTACCACAGTACTTTGGTTGCTGTGATAAGCCTGATATTTTAATAGCACATATTTCAAAGAGCAGCGAAGAAAATATATAGCATCTTCTTATTATGATATTTAAACTAGAGGCCCGGTGCACAAAAATTTGTGCACTCAGGGAGGTCCCTCAGCCCGGCCTGTGCCCTCTCGCAAGCTGGGACCCCTCGGGGGATGTCCACCTGTGGGCTTAGGCGCTCTCTCTGGGGGATTGGGCCTAAACTGGCAGTCAGACATCCCTCTGGCAGCCCGGGAGCCCTCAGGGGATGTCCACTTGCCAGTGGGGAGCAGGCCTAAGCTGCAGTTGGACTTCCTTAGCGCTACTGAGGAGGTGGGAGAGGCTCCTACCACCACCACTGTGCAGGCAGCTGTCAGCCTGGCTTGTGGCTGAGCTCCCCCTGTGGAAGCTCAATGACCACCAGGGGGTAGCTCCTGCATTGAGCGTCTGCCCCCTGGTGGTCAGTGTGTGTCATAGTGACCAGTCATTCCCAGTGGTTCTGCTGTTGGGGTCAATTTGCATATTATCATTATATTATATAGGATAACTTTTTAAAATGCTTTTTAATTTTTTTTATAGAGAAAAAGTCAATTAATTTTATAAGGACTAAAGTAAATGAAAATAACTCAATGAAATAAGTAAGAATTCAAGTTTGTAGTCTAATTAGTACATTAGAATTCTTAGCATTTACCTTCTCCACAGGTATTTTTGTGATTTCTTGATGGTATACAACACAACCTTGGGGTTTAATGCAATGCCAGCCATACACTGGCTACTAAGAAGTTCATGTTGATTGAATGAATGGCACAACCACCTCCTCTCTTTTCCTTATGTGTTCTGCTCTGGGCACTGTGACTATCCGTTATCTGGACACATTGCCCCTCATCCCAACGGCATGTCTTTGCAATGAATGACTTTTCTCTAGTGACCCCCTTCCAGGTTCCTACTCATCTTTTAAGATCCAGCTCAAATGTCAGATTCTCCATGAAGCATTTATTAAGGTCAAGATGATGCCTCATGCATCTCTATGTCCCCAGAATCTGGCACAGAGTCAAAGTTATGACATGTGCATTGAAATGAGAAAGTGAATGAACAGAGGGACAAAGTCAATATCCCATAGCAGATAAGAACATGGGATTTATGGTCTGACACACCTGGATGCATATCCTGCTTCTTGTCTTGCACCTGCGTGACCTTGGTCAGGTTACGTCATCCCTCTGAGACTTCTCTTCATTGGTTGTCAAATGAAGATAATGATGGCATCAGACTCCACAGGTTCTTGTAAGAATAAACTGAGGTCCTGTTTGGAAGATCCTTCACCTCATGCATGCTAAATGATAGCATTGATAGACTTGTTCTACAGTTTTCCTTTGATTGCACTGGAGAGGCTGTGGTCTGGCTGGCCTCAGTGTGATTGTATTAGTTGGAAATATTTTGGCCAGGGAGTCATGGAATTGTCATGGCCACTACTACCCCATTTTCAAATGGAATAAAACAGAAAAGCAGCTAACTGGAAAACACTACTAGAGCGGAATTTTCTTGGCACTTAACTTTTAGGAGAAAGAGACAAATCACAAAATAGAAAAGAATGTAAGGGTTTTTTTTTTTTTTAAATATAGAAACCTTGCAAGTAAGTTCTAGGAGACAACCTTTGAACTGTGTTCAGTCTAAATCTCTGTAGTTTCGCACAGTGGCAAATATATACCGTAGGTATTGAATTAATCCTACCAGCTGGTGATTTGATCTTACACTGTTTTTTTTTTTAAAAAAAAATTGAAATGAGTGTCAAGATTAAAAAAGAAACTATTATGAAAAGTTTCAAATATATACCAATTTAGAGTGATTAATAAATTTCCACATAACTATTAATCAGCTCAATAACTAGCAATATTCTGCCATTCTATTTCATTCTTCTGCTCCTTTATATTTGTGTGTTTTGCTAGAATATTTAAAAGCAAATACTAGACATATTTTTTCACTCATCAATATTTTAGTATCAGATAAATGCTTTAAAAGTATAATTATAATCTGTTATTACAGCTAACACAATTA
>PVJC01009994.1:0-44672 GCA_004026665.1 Murina feae
TCCCCCAAGTAGCCAGATCAGGCCAGGGATCAAACCTGTAACCCATGTCTGTGTCCTTGATTGGGAATCAGACCAACAGCCCTTTGGTGTATGGGTTGCCATGCTAACCATAGAGCAACACCATCCAGTGTATAATACAGTATTATTAATTACTAGAGGCCCGATGTATGAAATTTGTGCAAGAATAGGCCTTCGCAGCCCTGGCTTCTTCCGGAAGGTCGTCTAGACGGTTGTTCTGCTGTTCGGCCGTTTGGTCAATTTGCATATTACGCTTTCATTTTTATAGATAGTTACCATGCTGTACTTACATTCCCAGAACTTACCTTAGAATTGGAACTTTATACTTTTTGATCACCTTTGCTTATTTCCCCCACCATCAAACTGTTCTGTTACTCTGACTTTGTTTTTTATTTAGATTCCTCATCTAAGTGAAAACATATAGCATTTGACTTATTTCGTTTAGCACCTAATACCCTCAAGTTTATCCATGGTGTGGCAAATGTCAGGATTTTCTTCTTTTTATGGTTGAATCATAATCTGTTATATACACATTACCACAACTTCTCTATTCATTTACCTGTTGACGGACAATTAGTTTTCTTCCATGTCTTGGCTATCTTAAATAATGCTACCCTGAACACGGGAGGTTCAGATATCTTTTCAAGGTTGTGATTTCATTTCCATTGGCTATATACACAGACGTATATAAATCTTCTGCTAAATTTTGAGGTAGATCTATTTTTTATTTTTTTGTGGACCCTCCATACTGTTCAAAGCAGCTGCACAAATTTATATTCCCACCAACAGTGCATGAGGATTTCCTTTTCTCCACATCCTGGCCAACACTTGCTATTTTTGGGCTTCTTGATAATAGCCATTGTGACAAATGTGAGGTGATATCTCATTGTGGTTTGAATTTGCATTTCTCTGATGATTAGTGATGTTGAGCACCTTTTCATATACCTATTGACCATTTGGATATTTTTTTTTAAATGTCTGTTAGCTTCTCTGCTCATTTTTTTTCATTGAATTGTTCTTTTGCTGGAGTTGTGAATTCTTTATATATTTTGAACATTAATCCCTTTTGAGATATATGATTTGCAAATATTTTTCTCCCATTCTGTAGATTGCCTTTTCATTTTGTTGATAACTTTCTTTGCTGTGGAATGACACTTTGATTATTACAATTTTAGTAGTAAAATTAAAAAAATTATTATGTTGCAAGTACTTCCATCAATACATAGAAACTAACTTTAAACTGACATATTTTATAACAGCTCTAGACTTATGTGTATGACAGAATATAATTCAGAATGAAAGGTTTTCAGTAGCGTGTGTTTTGAAAGTGTTGTTGGTGGAAATCAGGCTCATCCATGGAATCGTGAGGAAAGCATTCCAAGGACCCAGGCACGGGAGAGTGTGCTGTGGCAAGGTTTATTTGGAAAGGCTGGCCCTGGATTTCCAACACCCCACTTCCCTCTGTCCCACCATGGAAAAAGTCCAATCTTGTCTTCATTAAGATCCAAACAAAGGCCAGTGTCTGGAGTTTCTGTTCCATATTAAAGCTTAGAATCCACACAGTCTGCCATGGGCCCTGTTAGCTGTTAGACCCAAATGGTCACATGTTCCTGAGGAGAGAGAGAATGTGAATAAAAAGGTGATTGTGGGTCACTGAGAGGGATAGATTCTTTGTTCCCCTAGGTTTTTATTATCTTGGTGTTTTACACAATAACCAATCAACTTCCCAAGCTTTCCAGGGCTTCTGTTGGTCCCACCCCCAGACAATAATCCCTTTCCCAGGCTAGACTAACAGGTCTCTATGGTCAAGCACCTCCCCCTGCGCCATTTGACTTGTACTGGGCATGTGCTTGCCTCCCCACCCCCCACCTCAACTCCCTCTGCTCTCTCCAATAGTCTGATACTGGAGCAGGCAGTGCCCTGGAGAGATTTCCTGTCTGCTCCAAGAGGATTAAGTCTCCTTGGTGGCAGTCCCTTGGAGTGTGTGAATGAGTCTGTAACTTTTTGGCAAAGCAAACAAGCTCTGTGTCCAATTCCCTTTGCTCTCTTTTCTTTATTAATAACTAGTTAACTTTGGTAACAGAAGGAACTTTGTTTTTAGGACACATAGGTTGGTCAAATTCAAACCCTTTTCCTTTTAAATAATGTAAATGCTATGTACTTAGTAGTGTGTGATATGGAGTCATTTAAACAATCTATTTGTTTAAAGTTTAGCTTCCATGGGTGGGGGAAATGGTAAGGACTGTTTTCCTAAAATAGTCTTGTCAAGTCAGTTGTTTTGTTGAAGTGTGGTGAGACTAAAATGTATGGGTTCCTGATTTGTGTCTAATAATCTTTGTCCTGCATATTGTTTTTATTTTTCATTTTCTTGGGACCAAAGATAATCTATTGTAAATTTTGTTGTACAAGATTCTGGAGTTTTCTCATGAGTTTTTGATATGGTGAATTTGACATTCTCCTGTTACTTCGTCCTCACAAAGTGTGATGAATTCCCAAATAAGATTTTTTCTTAACTCTTGGCCTCAATGGAATCAAATAATAACAATTTAAATATACTTTCTAAAGGTTTTTTTTTTAATGTAATGATTGCTAATATACTAAACAATTCTACAAGGATTAGAAATATGATACAATTGAATCTCTATTATTCCACTTTGCATTGTTATTTAAATTTATATATTTAAATTATTCCTTGGCTCAAAAAAGATGTATGTTAAGAAGCTAACATATTCTCTTAGCATTTAAATTATCAATTATACTTTTCTATTTATTTAACCATTTGAAAACTAAAATTGTTTTTGGTGTCAAAAAACTTTGTATGCTGTTAATCATCTAATCTAATAAAAGAGTAATATACAAATTAACCATCACTCCAAGACACCCAAGCCACGCCCACCAGCCAAGCCATGCCCACCAGCCAATCAGAGTGACTGTATGCAAATTAACCCAGCCAAGATGGCGACCGGCAGCCACGGAGCTACAGCAAATAGGAGGCTTCTGTTTGGAGGAAACTCCCTGCCTTGGCTGGCTATGGCCTCTGTTCAAGGCAACATAGTTTCAATTATAGAAGATAAATAAACCCCAGAACCTGATTCCAGCCAGCCTCACTGGGATGTTGAGTCAATGGGAGCTGTGGGCAGCCTGCAAACGGCCCTCAGCCCCTCACCCAGGTTAGCCAGGTACCCCAGTAGGGACCCAAACCCTGAAGGAGATGTGGGCAGCCTGAAAACGGCCCTCAACCCCTCACCCAGGCTGGTCACACCCCCATGGGGTGAAGGGCTTCACTGGGGGGCTTGGCCAGCCTGCAAACAGCCATCAGCCCCTCACCCAGGCTGGCCAGGCATGCCAGCAGGTGGACATCCCCTCAGGGGTCCCAGACTACGAGAGGGCACAGTCCGGGCTAAGGGATCCCCCCAAGCGCACAAATTTTTGTGCACTGGGCCCCTAGTTGTAGCATATTACTCTAGCAAAATATATATGTGCCTATTGTACTGACTAATAATATTCAACTTATTAACCAGATAAGGAGACTTTTCTTGTTATAGCTAGAATATTTTTCTATGTTTAAAAGTAACAAAGTCAAATGATATTATCACAATGTAATACTTAGATATTAACAGTGAGTATTCTCATATGATCATTGATCATGCATAAGTTCAGGAAGCCAGAAATGATTTTGATATAGCATTTGGTTATTTGAGGTTTCAAAGTGCTGAAGCTGAAATCAGTTTTTTTTTAATTTTTTTCTTTATTGATTAAGGTATTAGATATGTATTATGGCCAATTCCAAGACTGGTTTTCAATGTGTAGTTAGATCCTGGTCTTGTTTTCATTTTGTTTTGTTTTAAACTGTTTTCTCCAAGTATAACGTCATAAGTGTTCAGTTTGATTAATTTTTACAAAGTTAATGTACCCAAGTAGCCAGCAGCATCCAAATCAAGAAACAAACCAGTAGTAGCACCTAAGAAGACCCCTTCATGTCTCCTTCCAGAAACCACCACTATCAGGGGAGAAATTATTCTGATCTTTAACACCATAGATGCTCAACTGACCTTGAACTTTTTGTAAATGGAATCACTTGTACATGTGTGTTCTTTGGTGTCTGCTTTCATTGCCTTAGCATTACTTTTGTGAGATTCATTAATTTTGGTAGCTGTAGGTTGTTCATTGTCATTGCTGTATAGTTTTCAATTGTGGGCTATATTTTTATTTACTTATTTATTTTAATACTAAGACCCTGGTGCACAAAAATTTGTGCACTGGAGGGAGGGTCCCTCAGCCTGGCCTGTGCCCTCTCACAGTCTGGGACCCCTCGGGGGATGTCGCCTGCCTTGCCCACCCCGCCGCCTGCACCACACCCACCACTGTGGCTGCTGGCCTCCATCTTGGCTGAGTTAATTTGCATAAAGCCGCTCTGATTGGCTGGTGGGCATGGTTTGGCTGGTGGGCGTGGCCTAGGCATCCCAGAGAAACAGTTAATTTCAATATTACTCTTTTATTAGAGTAGATATTTTTATTGAGTTCAGAGAGGAAGGGAGAGGAAGAGAGAGAGAGAAACATTAATGATGAGAGAGAATTATTGATTGGCTGCCTCTTGTATGACCACTACTAGGAACTGAGCCTGCAACCCAGCACATGCCCTTGACTGGAATCAAACCCAAGACCCTTCAGTCCACAGGCTGATGCTCTATCCACTGAGCAAACTAGCTAGGGCTATCATAATTTATTTATCCATTTTCCTGTCAATGGGCACAGATAAACTTCCTAGGCCCTTAATTTTTGTCAAAGACTTATTTTAAAAATAAAAAAGGGAGTACAAACACAGTTTTTGTACATAAAATTATCATTGAGGTTCTTGTCCATTTTATCCTTCAATAGCCTCTAAGTCATGCTCCCATTTCAGATATTTCTTTCAGAGTTTAGTGCCAGTGAAAACCTTGTTTCCCTGATGAATTAGTATATTTCCACCTTTTAATATGTACTTATTAAACCTTACCTTGTTCCAGAAAGGAACAAAGACAGTTTAATGACATAAAGACAACTTTGCAAATTAGGGACAGATTAAAAAAAAATTGAAGCAAAGTGAGAACTCATCTATGGGCTCAGCAGTGAGGCTTGTTCAAACACTGATAGGATGAAGTCCCATACACTTTCCTACTTAGAGCCCAATTCAGCTCTGAGCTTCCAATCAGGTGATTCTAAAAGGAAGATGAGTCCTACCAATCTGTGTCCAAAATCTAGGAGCATGCTGGTTCCTAAGAAGGGCGCCTCTTTCTAGAGTCAGGGACACATTTCTCTCAAAGCCTCTGTGGCAGGGGGTTCTCTCAATATCTGTAGGCAGGCATAGCAATGAGTGTAATGGGGCTTTCTCGACTGCCTTTCCTCATGGCATGATGGCATTATACAAGGTGGGATGGGATGGCAACTCAGTACAAGTATTTAAACAGTTCAGAGAAGGTCCTGGGAGCGTGTTGGGGAGAAGTCATTTAACACCATCATGGAAGCCTTTCACTTCCCAGCTGGCCTGACTTAATTCCATGGTCGGTATTGAGTATCTGGACCAGGATAGATGAGAAATTGTTTGAATTGCTCCCCACCTCCAGCCTCACAAATGTTACTTTTCTCAATAAACTTGATAGGTATAGCATGGTAACAAGATTGAGATTCATAGCAAATGTTGAGTGTAGTTCTTGTATGTTTCCAGTTAAGTGTGGTGCCACTCACTGTAACAGCCAATTGAAAAGGAGTCTAGTTAATAATACTGCTAATAGAACTGAGGGAACTGAAGATCTCAGCTCTGGCTCCTGTGACTCAATTGGTTGGGAGTTGTCCGTTACACTGAAAGGTTGCTTCCCAGTCAGGAAGCAGCCAGATCAGTGTTTCTCTTTCCCATCATTCTCTCTCTCTCTCTCTCTCTCAATCAATCAATCAATTTTTAAAAAGAGAGAACTGAGGATCTCAAACAGAAGATTTCCCACCTCTTCTTTGGCTGAGCCAAGATTCAATATAGAAAATAATTTTCAATCTACTGTTTCTAATGCCCGTTAAATGGCTTCTCAGAATGGCCGAGTCCTACCCCATGTAACATGGCTGTAATGACTGCAGCCTGGACAATTTTAAGGCAGGTATAAACAAATGCCCAATGTGGCCATTTAACATCAAACTCCTCTTTGATACCTAGTATGACAGTTATATAACATGCCATGTTTGCTTCTTGTCCTAGCTGGCAGGAATCTCAGAGACAATTTTTAAAGTTTAAGTTTTAGCTTTAATTACTAAGCTTAATTTTAAAAGCCTAATCATAGCAGCTTTGCTTATCTTTACATTTAAAATATGTACTGCTGCTGCATCCCTTGACTCGAGTTTTCTCTTCTCTGTTCCTATTTTATATCCTTATTGTAGATAAATCTTATTTTGAAAAAGGTCTCAAAGCCTTTCGGGAAAAAGACATGGTCTAAACAAATTTCAAGAGAACAAAGTATAAAGGGTGAGGAAAGTGATCAAGAATTGGCAAGTGTCTAATGCTTGTCTCCAGTTCTTCTGCCTCGGGAATAAAGACCTGTCTGTACAAAGGCTTCTTGACAGCAAAGGAACAAAATGCTCTCTGGAAAGAAAAGAGCCGGAGTCACTCCATCTCCCCTCCACCCCTGCTTTAAAGCGAAACAATGCCTCCCAAAGGAGCTGGCAGCTGGCCCTTGGCAGGTGGCAGAAACAGCACTGCAGCTTGCACAAAAGGAGAAAACCCGAACTTTCAGCTTTGGGGAGCAGTGTGATTATTCTGCCCACAATCTCTAGAAAGAGAAAGGACCGCCCCATCCACCAGCCGAGCTGAGCTGGAAATCAGAGGCTGCTTCTCCCTTCAGCAATTTCCACTTTTGCTCCTGTTGCCTCAGGGCCGGCAGATACACAGCTCCGGACCTTGTCCCCTTGGCTCCTTGTTCATTCTAAGGGTGTTCACTCACCTTTTGTTGATGTGCTTGTGGTGACTGCCAGCATGCGAGGAGGGCACAGGCAGAATGGTCAGGAAAGGGAGGGAAATGGGAGATCGATCCTGCAAAAGGAGTGGTTGGTGATGTGTATCCTGCACTTGAAGGGCTTGCGGAGGAATTGAGGTTAAATTAGACTTGGGTTGGCTGTGTGGTTCCTGGGTTTTGCAGTTTATGTGGACTGTTTGGTAGGAGGTAAATATGTAGAACAGTTCTAAAGGACAAGAACTTTGTTCACTCTTCTCATTCACCTTACCTGAAGGTGGCAAAATCAGTGAAGACATGAAGGTCATAGTTATTTCACTCAACTGTATTTATTTATTACCTACTATGTGGTCATGACTATATGGTATTACTGATTACCTACTATCTGGTTGTTACTATAGTGTATTTGTTGGTTTTCTACTGTATGAACAAGTACAACAAGCATGCGCTTTGCAGACAGACAGACCTACTTGTGCCATTTACTAGCTTGGAAGCTTTGGACAACTTGGGCCACCCCCCTGAGTCTCGATGAATGTGTGAAAAATGGAGATGCTGATGCATATGGCATAGGGCTTCTCTCATAATTCAGTGGAACTAACACGCATAGAGTACCTGGTAGGACATACAGTTAGAATTCAGTAAATGATTGCTGTTATCATCAGGATAATGTCTATGAGTGATGCATTAATTTTAGGAAGTAGAGTATTTGGTATAGGGAAAGTTTGTGGGCCAATGATACTAAATGTAGGATAATATTCTTCAGTTTTCAAAATACGTAATTGTCTTTTTTGGAACCACAATGATGATCAGGGTCACTGGAGAAGTGATTGAATCACTGGGTTAAAAGCACAAGATATCAAGAGGATGCTCACCCTCATTAGCTGGTAGGGCAGATCCACACCAGGAACCTTAGGAAAAGAAGAAGGATTATGGATTGCAGGACTGATTGTGGCAGAGTGGGAAAGCAGGAGATAGGGCTAAAAAGTGCCAGTCCTAGCACTTTGCCTGCTGAGTTCTGTGATTTTGAGAAAATCACAAAGGATAATTAAACATGTATTCATCTAGTCAGTGTCAAACACATAAGGACTTTACATATCTATCTATCTATCTCATTTAATCTTGTGGATAATATCTACCTCTCACAGAGGACCTAGAAAGGTGGATGGCAGATGCTAGAGACCTTAATATTACTATTGTAATCATTAAAATGGAATGGTCACTGGTTCCTGGAAAATGGCCTGCATTTTCCTCTTTCTGGAAGTGTCACTTATGCCTTACTGCTTGAAAAACTTTCACTCTGTTCTCTACAACTGTCAACGTACCCTGAACCTGATACAGTTCAATATTATTTACAACAACTATGTTAAGGCACTAAAATGGGTGGCAGCCTTAGTTCCTTCTGATGAGATGAGTGTTTTTGTGGGGGCTACTACAGAATGCTAAGCATGAGAAAGACAGCGGTTCTGATGGGTTTTGAAGAAAAGAATTACCTGCCTGTGGTGTGAAGGTGGGAGGGAGGAAAGGGATCAGGCATCAGAGTCTTCTTGAGGAAGTGGTATTTAGTAATAAACCTTGAAAATTGAGCATGATATTTTAAATTATATTTTTGTAAATCAATAGAAAAGTTAATTAAATCATTAAAATACATTAAAACAAAAAAGTAAAAAAACTAACCCATCTGACAACCGATCAAGGACATCATTGTTATATTTTGAGGTAGTTTCTTATAGTAGTTTTCCATGTGCTTAAGTTTGTAAGTACATATACATGTTAAAGTACCCACATATATATGTATATGAATATACATGTACATGTGCACTATACATAGTTACATATTTTTATGTCCTGCTTTTTTTCACTTGAAATTTTAAGTGTTTTCACTTGAAATTTTAAGTGTTTTATATTTATCAAAAAGACTTTTTATAAATATAATCTTAATAACTGCATAATAATGTCCCAATGAAAAAATATGCCAAAAGTATACCTAATAACTCCCATGTTTTAAAATACTCTGGTTTATCATTTTTAGCTATTATAGATGATCCAGTGATTTATTTAGCAGAAGCAATAAAGGTAAATGCCAATTATCTGGTCTGAGGCATTGACCAATAGCCTGTAGGTATCAAAAGATTGTCTATGACAAGCATTTTCTCCACCTCAGTCCTTTCTGCCTGCTAAACTTCATAAATAATCTCACTCTCATTTTCAGAATCTTCACAATAAAGAATTTCAGTTGCTCACAATATAAAATCCCAACTTCGTTTCCTGCCATTAACAACCTCCAGACCAGATCTTATTTCCTGTTGTTGCCTTCCCTCCAAAAGATGGATTCTATCCCTTCACTCTCTTGTTCCCTATTCTCTATTTGGAGATCTTGGACCTTATTTAGACCCTCCATCCCCCAGCTCCTCCCTTTTCTCCAAACCTGTCAGGTCCCTTTTGTTCTCACTTCCTCTTCTCTCTGATTTAGATCTCATCAGACTCGATTTTATGTGATGCTGACGCTGAGGTGTCAGGGCTCCTCACTTTCACAGGCCCTTTCCAAGGTGCTGTACCTGAGTTTGCAACTGTAATTTTGAATTATTTTTCTTAAAGAGGGGCCTCAAATTGTGTGAGCTCCAGGCCTCACAAAACCCGATTCTGTTCCAGAATCCCTTGGCAGGCACCTTGTTACTTAAGCTTCCCTCATCCTCTCAGAAATGTTTATTCTCTTCTCCTAACTCCCCCACTTTTCATGTTCTCTGTTCTGGAATCTAACATGCTGAATGATAATTGTGTGATCAGAAGTTCCTTGACTATGTCAATAATAAAAGCATGCTTGCCCTATGCCTTGCTAATTCTTGGCATTTTGCATCAACCTCCCCCTTGTCAAGTCTACTGATACTACTACTAATGGCCACAAACATTTTTAGAAAGCATATTAGGTGTGGCAGATTGCATTTCCTCAAAAAAGCTACAGTAATGTTTCTCTTGTCACATGTTCTTTTTTACTTTTTAGAATTTTTTTTTAAGTTAAGCAAGTTGGTATAAATTAACATATTGATTATATTAGTTTCAGGTATATAAGATAGTAATTTGATGTTTTTGTTTTTTACAATGTGATCTCTACACTAATGCTAGTTATCATCTGTCACTGTGCAAAATTATCACAATCTCATTGATTACGGTCCCCTTCTTTTTCACCCCTTCCCCTCCTCCTTCTCTCTGGCAGTCATCTCTTTGTTTCTGTTTCTATGAATCTGTTTTTTTGTTTTGTTTTGTTTGTTTATTTGTTGTTGTTGTTTGTTTTTTAGATTCAACATATAAATGAAATCATATGGTATTTGTCTTTCTCTGTCCGACTTATTTCACTTAGTATAATACCCTCTATGGCAATTTTTTTTTATTGTTACTTAATATTCCCTCTAGGTCCATCAATGGAAGATTTTATTTTTTTATCATTGCTTAATATCCCATTACACACACATATCACATCTTATTTTCTTTATCCATCCATCTATTGTTGAACACCTAGGTTTCTTCCATACCTTGGCTATCTATACTAATAATAAAAGAATATGTAAATTGTGTGGGATGCCGTCATATAACCATCAATCAGGATGGGGGCAGGCCTGAGGTGGAGAGCTCTCAGCAGCAGGGGGGAGCAGTTAGACAGGGGTTTCAGGCCAGGAGGGGAGGAGAGCAGTTAGGGGAATCAGGCCAGCAGAAGAGCAGTTAGGAGCATCAGGAAGGCAGATAGATGAGCAGTTAGGAGCCTGTGGTTCCAAATTGCAAGAGGGATCCTAGATTGGAGAGGGTGCAGGCTGGGCTGAGGGACCCCCCACCCACCATGCACGAATTTCGTGCACCGGGCCTCTAGTACACATATATAAAAGCCTAAGCCACCATTACGACTGAACGACTGAATGACTAGTCACTATGATGCACATTGACCACCAGGAGCAGACACTCAATGCAAGAGCTGCCCCTGGTGGTCAGTGTGCTCCCACAGCCAACCTCTCATGGCCAGCCAACCTCTGTGGTCCCTCCCCCCAGTGGCCAACCTCCCACAGTTCCTCCTCTTGGATGGCCCCAGTCAGTCCCAATCACTGGCCAGGGGAGTGACCCCACCTGTGCATGAATTTGTGCACCGGGCTTCTAGTTGTAAATAATGCTCAATGAACAGAGGGGTGTATATATCTTTTCAAATTAGAGTTTTTGTTTTATTCCAATAAATATTCAGAAGTAGACTCACTGGGTCATATGGTAGATTTATTTTTGTGTTGTTGTTGTTGTTGTTGTTTTGAGGAATGTCCATACCATTTTCTGTAGTGGCTGCACCAATTTGCAGTCCCACCAATAGTGCATGAGTTTCCTTTTCTCTACATCCTCAACACATCATTTTAAATAATGTGAGGTGGTATCTCATTGTGGTTTTGATTTGCATTTTCCTGGTGATTAGTAATGTTGGCCATTGCTATGTCTTATTTGGAGAAATATATTTTCATATTTTCTGCCCATTTTTGATTGAATTTTTTATTTATTTTTTGTTATTGAGTGTATGAGTTCTTTATATATTTTGGATATCTCACCTTTCTTTTAGATCATTTACTCCCCATCAAGGACTGATGTAAAATTCCTCTCCCTGTGAACGTGTCTGGGCTCTAACCAGTAGAATGTGGGGGAAGTGATGCTATGTGACTTCTGAGGCAAGGTCATAAAAAAGGGTATGTTTCTCACTCTTTGAATGTTTACCTTTGGAACCCAGCCACCAGCTGTGAAGAGCATGAGCTATGTGGAGAGGCAACATGTAGACAATCCAGTCAGTAGCTCCTGCTAAGATCCAAGCTAGCAAGGACCAAAAGACATGTGAGTGAGAGAGCCTTTGGATGCTTCCAGTCACCAGAATTCAAGCTACTTGGCTAATGTTGAATGGAGGAAAGACAGCTGTCCCTTCCAAGCACAGCTGAAATTATAGAGCAAAGTAAGTCTTATTTTTTAAAATTAAATTTATTTGGGTGACATTGGCTAATGAATTTATATAGGTTTCAAATGTACAATTCTATGATACATCTGTATATTGCCTTATGTGCCCACTGCCCAAAGTTTAATCTTCTATCACCATATATTTGACCCCCTTTACCCTTAGTTACTGCCCACCTCCTTCTTTCCCTCTGGTAACCACCATACTATTAGCTTCTGCAAAGAAAAAGAAACCAGTAATAAAACAACAACAACAACAAAAAAAAACAACCAACCATGTGGGAGAAGATATTTACAAACAATAGCTTTGACACAGGGTTAATATCCAAAATATATAAAGAACTCATACAATTCAACACCAAAAACCTCCAAATAACCTAATTAAAAATGGATCCTAATAGACATTCCTCCTAGGAAGACATACAAATGGACAATAGATATATGAAAAGATGCTCAACTTTACTAGCTCATAGGAAAATAAGTGTTTTAAGCCACTAAGTCTTGGGGTCATTTGTTTCTCAGCAATAGATGATCAGGTAGTACACTGGAACTCCTACCTGTATTACTTTGATAAAGAAACTGAGACCCAAGAAAGGTAAAGGTCTTGCCCAAGCTTACCTTTTCTCCACTTAGCCAATTCTGCCATTTTACAAAGTCTTCACAAGGTCTCCTCCACCAGACCCTTTGGCCTGTGTCAATGCACACAGACCCTCCCTTCTTTACACTCCAAGAGCCAATTGCATTCTTGACAGCCCACAACAGCCTCTTTATGTAGGTATATCATATTCTTTGTTTTACAGTTAAGATACACAAAGAGATTGTAAATTTGTTTAAGGAAACAGTAAGTGGCAGAGGTCTTTCTTTTCCAAATCTCATTCTTTACAAAAAAAATTTGAATTTATTGGGGTGACATTGGTTAATAAAATTATATACGTTTTAGGTGTATAGTTCTATAACACATCATCTGTATATTGTATTGTGTTCACCACCCCAAGTCAAATCTCCTTCCATCACCATTTATCCCCACTTCACCTTCTTTTACCTTCCTTCGACCCCTTTTCCCTCTGGTAATCACCATACTATTGTCTGTGTCTATTTTTTTTTTTTTTTTTTTTTTTTTTGCTTATCCCTTCACCTTTTTCGATCAGCCCCCAACCACTTTCCTCTTTGACTGCTGTCAGTCTTTAAGTTTAAATAAGTCTGTAATTACCTTTTTAAGGTCTTTATTGAGATAAGTTACTTTAATGCAATATTGTCTTGTTTTATATCTTAACTAGGGGCCCAGTGCATGAATTTGTGCACTGTGAAAGGCACTGTAGACAGTGAGGCAGTGGTGGGTACAGGGGCGGGTCTCGGCCCATCCTCTATGCCCCTTGCCTGGCCCCTCCCATCACAGCTCCCAGTCCCCTGTCTTCTGGCAACCCCTCCCACCACTGATGGCACTGGCCCCACTTACACCTGCTGACAGTGATCAGGACGAGCACCAGGTGCTCGCAGCAAATGTAAACAGGGCCATCACTGGCAGCAGGTGCGAGAGGCAGCTGCTGGCCCTGATCATCCCTTAGGAGCAGGGGGAGGTAGAGAAGCCCTGATGGGTGATTGGGGCCGGCAGCCACCAATTGCACCCACTGATGGCACCAAGTGATTGGGGCTGGTGCCAAGTGCAGGCAGCGGGTGTGAGTGGTGGCTGCTGGCTCCAATTTCCCCTCAGATCTTCTTCATGGGATGGTGACATGTGGGAGCAGAGAATTTTCAGTAACCACAAGAGGCTTGCCCTGATGGCAATGACCAGTGCCCCACCTTGGTCTGGTGCCCCCTCTCACCTGCTCCACCATCCCACCGTAGCTGATGCCCTCCATGTTCTCGCATACACCCTCTGGTCAGTGCATGTTATAGCAACCGGTTGTTCAGTTGTTCCACTATTTTGTCTATTTGCATATTAGCCTTTTATTATATAGGATCATTTTTGTATATGTATTCCCATTTTCCACACAGGATTATACATTCCTAGACAGTCTTTATGTATAATAAAGCTACATCAGACATTTCTTTAGAATTCTTCTTAGCACTCTGCATAGTGTTGGGCACATAAGGGTCACTCATCTACTCTAATAAAAGAGTAATATTGAAATTGACCATTTCTCTGGGATGCCTAAGCCACGCCCACCAGCTGATCAGAGCGGCTGTATGCAAATTAACCCAGCCAAGATGGAGGCCAATCACCATGGAGCTAGATCAAACAGGAGGCTTCCATTGCATCCGGAGTAAACTGCCTAGGCCGGTTGGGCCTCTCTCTACTCAAGGCAACGTAGTTGCAATTATAGAAGTCATGGAGCTGAAGCAAACAGGAGACTTCTTCCACTGCACCAGTGATGGAGGAAACTGTCTGCCTAGGCCAACTGGCCCTCTACTAAGGCAACATTGTTTCAATTATAGAAGCCACGGAGCTAAAGCAAACAAGAGGCTTTGTTACTTGCCTAGGCCTCAGCTTAAAGCAACAGTGTTTCAATTATAGAAGATAAATAAACCCCAGAACCTGATTCCAGCCAGCCTCACTGGAACGTTGGGTCAATGGAAGCTGTGAGCAGCCTGAAAGCCTGAAAATGTCCCTCAGCCCCTCACCGAGGCTGCCCATGCACCCCAGTAGGGACCCGAACCCTGAAGGGACTGTGGGCAGTCTGAAAATGGCCCTCAGCCCCTCACCCAGGCTGGCCACACCCCAATGGGGTGAGGATTCACACTGGGGGACTTGGCCAGCCTGCAAACAGCCATCAGCCCCTCACTCAGGCTGGCCAGGCATGCTAGCAGGTGGACATCCCCTGAGGGGTCCCAGACTGCAAGAGTGCACAGGCCGGGCTGAAGGACCTCCCGAGTGCCCAAATTTTTGTGCACTGGGCCCATAGTCAATTACATAAATGTAAAAAGTCATTCAGCATCCACAAAAGTTATTTTTACAGCTGCATTGAGAAAAACACATAGAAACACAGAAGTTAAACCTTGCAGCTCAATCAGTAAGGGCTTTAGGCGAGTCTTAATGATTTCCAGTATTTTTCTGCCTAAAAATATCTTTTCTCTTAAAAAATGTTCATATCTATCACAATTGTAAATACCTGGCTATGTATTTTTAAAGCAGATTATTTTTTAAAAAAATATGGTTTTCTCATCAGCCTAGTGTTTTTGTAGAGGATTGGAATCTGTTTTGTTTTTAGGAGATGAACTATTTGAATGAAAGCCTCATATTGATCTCACTTATTGTTGTCAGCTCCAGTTTCAAATTGAAACTTGATCAATATGCATTTGAGTCAGTCTGGAACATTGAATAAGACCATGTTAGACTGATATTTTTTCCTTTGTATTTAATTTGAGGGGCAAGGAACAGAAAAGATGGGTGGGAGATGGGTGCATATTTCACTCAGATGCTGGGAATGAGTGATTTTCTTTCTCCTGGTTTCCCCTGTGCAGAAGTCTTACATGAGTGGTGGTATGATTATTCCATACACTCACAATTCCCTTGTCCAAATGTAGATTATATTTTTAAAAGACCCGTCTCAAAAAAATTAACATCATTAAAATGTTCATACTGCCCAAAGCAATATACAGACTCGATGAAATTCCTATCAAGATACCAATGGCATATTTCACAGAATTAGAAAAAAATATTTAAAAAATTTGTAGCAAACCACAAAAGACCCTGAGTAGCCACAGCTATCTTGAGAAAAAAAGAACAAAGTTAGAGGAATCACACTACCTGATATCAAACTGTACTATGAGGCCACAGTAATTAGAACAGGCTGGTACTGGCATAAAAACAGACATATAGATCAATGAAACAGAATAGAGACCCCAGAAATAAACCCATGCATTTATAGTCAATTAATATTAGACAAAGGAGGCAAAAAACATACAATGAGGTAAAGATTGTCTATTCAATAAATGGTGTTGAAAAAATTGGATAGGTACTTGCAAAAAATAAAACTAGACAACCTTATTGTATCATATACAAGAGTAAACTCAAAATGGGTTGAAAACTTGAATATTAGACCCCAAACCATAAAAATCCTAGAGGAAAACATATGCAGTAAAATCTCAGACATTTATCATAGCAATATGTTTTCTAATATACCTCCTCAGGCAAGGGATACAAAATAAAAAAACAACAACAAATAGGACTACATCAAACTAAAAAGATATTTCACAGCAAAAGAAACCATCAACAAAATGTAAAGAAAATCCACTGAATGGGAGAACATATTCAACTATGGTACATTTGATGAGGGGATAATATCCAAAATTTATAAACAACTTATAAAACACAATACCAATAAAACAAACAGTCCAACTTAAAAAACAGCAAAGGACCTTAATAGACACTTCTCCAAAAGGGACATACAGGTTGCCAATAGACATATGAAAAGACTAGAGGCCCTGTGCACAAAATTCATGCAGTCAGGTGTGGGGGGAGGGGAGGTTTCCCCAGCCTGACCTGTGCCTCTCATAGCACAAGAGCCCTGCGATTGATCACCTCAAAGAGGTAGGCTGAAGTCAGGGTTCCACCTCCACGGAGGGCACGAGGCTGCAGGAGCCCCAGAAGAAGCCATGTGGAGTGGCTGCTGAGGCCCTGCCCCTGCAGGGGTGCACGGGGCTGTGGGAGCCCCTCCTCTGCTGTGTGCACAGCCATCTTGTGATGGCATGAGGGTATCATGTGTGAGGGCGTGATGACTACTTAGCATTTTATTAGTAAAGATGCTCAATGTCACTAATCATCAGAGAAATGCAAATTAAAACCATAGTGAGATATCATCAACAAATCAATAAACAGCAAGTGTTGGTGAGAATGTGGAGAAAAGGGAACCCTTGTGCACTGCTGGTAGGAGTGCAGTCTGGGGGAGCCACTGTGGAAAGTAGTATGAGGTTTTCTCAAACATTTAAAAATGGAACTGCCTTATGACTCAGTGATTCAACTCTGGGAATGTATCAGAAGAAAACCGAAACATCAATTCAGAGGACTATATGCACCTCTATATTCATTGCAGCATTATTTACAATAGCCAAGATTTGGAAGCAGCCCAAGTGCCCATCAGCAGATGAGTGAATAAAAAAGCTGTGGCACATTTACTCAATGGAACACTACTCAGCCATAATAAAGGACATCTTACCCTTTGTGGCAGCATGGATGGACCTGGAGAGCATTATGCTAAGAGGAATAAGTCAGTCAGAGAACAACAAGTCCCATATGAATTCACTCATATGTGGAATCTAATGAACTAACAAACAAAATAGAGACAGACTCATAGAGAGCAGGATGACAGCTGTCAGGGATTGGTAGGGGAACTGGGCAGGGAGGTGGAGGGATTCAACAAAGAAAAAAAGGAGAAAATCTTATGGACAGGAACAACAGTGTGGTGATTTCTGGTGGGATGACAGAGTGGGGGGAAGGAGAGGAGGATAGGGAGGGATAAATGGTGATGGAAGGAGACTTTACTTGCAGTGATAGACACACAGTACATGTATAGATGATGTGTTGTGGAATTGTGCACCTGAAACCTGTGTAATTTTGTTAACCAGTTTCACCTCAATAAATCCAATTAAAACAATATGTATGCTAAAAGAAAAGGAAAGACCATTTTCAAAGCTATTGAGAAATTTTGAGGAAAGGAATGACACTCTTTAAGAAAATATACACTTTTATTGATTTCAGAGAGAAAGGAAGAGGGAGAGAGAGATAGAAACATCAATGATGAGAGAGAATCATTGATTGGCTGCCTCTTGCATGTCCCACACTGGGGATTCAGCATATGTGCTGCATATGTGCCCTTGATGGGAATCGAACCTGGAATCCTTCAGTCTGAAGGCTGACACTCCATCCACTGATGGATGAATGACATTTTAAGGGCCCCATCCAGGAAATAAAAATAAATCACCATTGACACTCATTTACTGAGCACCTACTGTGAGCCAGGCACAAGGATGGCAAAATGGAAAACACTATGTGGCTAATCTCAAAGAGCTTGCAGCCTTGCCTACCCTTTCAAGGCAATATTCTCTCTGAAAGATATGGGGCTGGAAAGAGCTGTCAAAATGTAATCCCATCTGACATGACTGTTCTCATAGCAACACTACCTTATAGTTTTGCTAAATATGAGTCTTACAGCATTTTGGATTAATAACTAGTTTCTCAATATAAACTGCTTAATGTGGGAGATCCTTAATGTCTGCATGTCCCTTAAGCTTAATACTAATTTTGAGGCATAATTTAGATAACCAGCATTTAAAAATGGGGGAAGATAAAAATATCACAGTATAATAGTGGTGGGAAAGTTGAGCCTTCCTGTTTTATAGATGAGGTAATGGAGGCCCATGGCAGTGAATCATTTAACTCCATCAGGGTTAACGGATCACATAAACACGCTCACTTAACCAACAGAAATTTTTAAATGAGGGTGATTTCCTTAGCAGATACAGTAGTACTGTGAATACACAATAAATAAAATACAGCTGCTGCCTTCAAGGAGCTTAAGTTAGAAATTATAGCAATGTAGAAAGAAGAAAGCAATAGTTGTTATTCTAATGTCTTCTGAGTTGAAGACAATTTTAATTTTATTAACTACTAGAGGCCTGGTGCACAGATTTGTGCACCAAAGGGGTCCCTTGGTGTGGCCTGTGGGGATTGGGTGTGGCGGGCAGCTGGGGAGGAGCCTGATCCCAGGGCCAGGTGCTGCACTGCTCCTGGTCATCCTGGCCACAGGCTTACACCCAGACAGTCCTGATCAGGAGAGGCTTGCACCACAGCAGTTGCGCTCACCAGCCATGAACCCAGTGTCTGGTACCCCTTGGTTAGCTGAGTGGTGCTCCTGCTGTGGGAGCACACTGACCTCCAGGGGGCAGCTCCTGTGTTGAGCGTCTGCCCCCTGGTGTTCAGTGCACATCATAGAGGTGGTCGACTGGTCGCTTAGGATATATATATATATATATATATATATATATATATATATATATATATTAGAGGCCCGGTGCACAAAAATTTGTGCACTCAGGGAGATCCCTCAGCCTGGCCTGGTCTGTGCCCTCTTGCAGTCTGGGACCCCTTGGGGGATGTCCACCTGCTGGCTTAGGCAAGCTCCCTGGGGGATTGGGCCTAAGCTGGCAGTCACACATTCCTCTGGCAGCCCGGGATCCCTTGGGGGATGTCCGCTTGCCATTGAGGAGCAGGCCTAAGCTGTAGTCAGATATCCTTAGTGCTGCTGAGGAAGCGGGAGAGGCTCCCACCACCATCACTGTGCTGGCAGCTGGCAGCCTGGCTTGTGACTGAGCAGAGCTCCCTCTGTGGGAGTGCACTGACCACCATGGGGCAGCTTCTGCATTGAGCATCTGCCCCCTGGTGGTCAGTGTGTGTCATAGTGACCAGTCATTCCCAGTGGTTCTGCTGTTAGGGTCAATTTGCATATTACCCTTTTATTATATAGGATAGAGGCCTGGTGCACAGGTGGGGCCAGCTGGTTTGTCCTGAAGAGTGTCCCGGATCAGGGTGGGAGTTCCGCTGGGGTGCTTGGCCAGCCTGGGTGAGGGGCTGAGGGCTGTTTTCAGGTTGGTCACACCCCCTTCAGGGTGGGGGGTGTCCTGCTGGGGTGCCTGGCCAGCCTGGGTGAGTGGCTGATGGCTGTTTGCAGGCTGGCCAAACCCCCCAGCGGAGATTCTCACTCAATGAGTGTGTGTCCAACCTGGGTGAGGGACTGATGACTGTTTGCAGTCTGGCCATGGTCCCCAGAGACCCCAGCTCCCAGCGAGGCTAGCTGGAAGCAGGTATCTGAGATTTATTTATCTTCTATAATTGAAACTTTGTTGCCTTCAGTGGAGGCCAGAGCAAGCCAGGGCAGGCAAGAAGCTTGGCTTTCTCCATCGCTGGAGAAACCAAGCTTCCTGCTTGCTCCAGCTCTGTGGCTGCTTGCCACCATCTTGGTTGGGTTAATTTGCATATAGTTGGTCTGATTGGCTGGTGAGTGTGGCTTGGGTGTAGCAGAGTGACACCAATTTGCATGTTTCTCTTTTATTAGATTAGACGAAAGGCCTGGTGCATGAAATTCGTGCATTGGGGGCATTCCTCAGCCTGGCCTGCACCCTCTCGCAATCTGGGACCCCTTGGCAGTCATACATCCCACTCATAATCCAAGATACGGCATGCACAGTGACCATACATTTCATACAGGTGAAAGGCATCTTTCTATTGTATGGGCAACTACATTTTTTTGCCCTGATTATAAAAAGTACTACATAACATGATTCTTCTGAGGCAGTAGTACCATTTTCCCCATCTTATGGGTAGAAAAACTGAAGCAGAGAGAAGTTAAGTAATTGGCTTTGTCATACAGTTATAAGTGTCAGAATCAGGGCTGACCACAAAATGTGCAAGCCAGAGTCCATGCATGTCATCACTGCATCATCCTGTTTTTTTTCAGTGTTAAAGTAGCCTTGTCAGGTTTTAATTTTTAAATCTGTTCCCAATATATAGAGTAGGGTCCCTAGGCCTGGCCGGTGATCAGGGCTGATCTGTGGGGTGATTGGTGGGGTGATCAGGGGGCCCCTGCTGGCAATGCCTTGGCTGGTGGCCTGGCACTGACTGCTCCCTGGCCCCTACCAGGCCCAGCTCCTGCATTGAACATCTGCCGCCTGGTGGTCAGTGTGTGTCATAGCCACCAATTGTTCTGTTATTTGGTCGATTTGCATATTAGGGTTTTATTATGTAGGATTAGAGGCCCAGCATACAAAAATTTGTGCACTCGGGGGGGTCCCTCAGCCTCCCCTGTGCCCTCTTGCAATCTGGCCCCTTGGGAGATGTTCACCTACTGGCTTAGGCCTGCTCCCTGGGAGATCAGGCCTAAGCTGGCAGTCAGACATACCTCTGGCAGTCCGGGGGCCTTCGGGGGATGTCCACTTGCCAGCGGGGAGCAGGCCTAAGCTGCAGTCGGACATCCTTAGCACTGCTGAGGAGGCAGGAGAGGCTCACACCACCACTGCTGTGCTGGCAGCTGGCAGCCTGGCTTGTGGCTGAGCAGAGCTCCCCCTGTGGGAGTGTACTGACCACCAGGAGCAACTCCTGCATTGAATGTCTGCCCCCTGGTGGTCAGTGTGTGTCATAGTGACCAGTCATTCCCAGTGGTTCTGCTGTTAGGGTCAATTTGCATATTGCCCTTTTATTGTATAGCAGAGGTAAACCTCTTGGGTCTGTGATGTTTTGAGTTTTTATTTCACCTCTGTCTGAGAATAATATCACTGCTCTGGTTACCTTTTGGTTTGCTTGGCCAAGTAAATTTTGTATAGTCTTTTAATTCTAGCTTAATTTTCATGCATGGTTGAATATGTGATTTTGACCCTAATCTGCAGTTCTTCAACTTCTAAAGAGGAAGTTTATCCCATTCACATTCATTTTTACTAGTTTCCCTTGGTCTTCTGTCACCCTGCTTTTAATAATTTATATCACTTGTCAAATAGCCTTTTAAAAAAATTGTTTTATTGCTTAAAGTATTACAAAGAGTATAACATATGTCTCCTTTTTTTCCCTTAATCTTCCCCGACCTTCTCTACCCCCCCACCCAGTGTCTTGTGTCCATTGATTATGCTTATATGCATACATACAAATCAGTTGATTTTTTAAAAATTCTAAGTGATTTAGATGATATAAAGTCTGTTTTTTTTCTATTAGTGGTTATGTTTACATTATTTCAGAATATATTTGAACCAATATTTTTATATCAAATCTACAATGTCAAGAATGAACCATAAAAACACAGGATCATATATAATCCAAACTCGGGGAGATGAACATGAATCTCTGGTTATTCTAAAGTAACATTGACATTTTACTTGAACCAGTGGTTTTCGCTCAGGGTGATTTTGTCCCCCTGGGGATTTCTGGTGATGCCTGAAGACGTTTCTCATTGCCACAGCTGTGCTTCTGGCATCTAGTGTGTAGAGGTGCAATGAGCACGGCAATGGCCGCCCCACAACAAAGAATGATCTGCCCCAAAGGTCAGTAGTGCAGAGGTTGGGAAATCCTAGTCACCCTTTTGCTTCTTTACACTTGCAAAGTAAATTTAAACCACCACAAATGATTTTTTTTTCTAATTTCAAAATTGAAATGAAAAAAAAGAAATTGAAGATATATATTTCCTATCTCCTTGTTTTCTCTTAATTTATTTTTTTAAATTTGTTCTACCTAAAAATCAACACACCCTTTGATGAAATACCTCTTTTCCAGTACTTGTTTACTTTTGCCTGGTCCTTCTCAGGCATGTTGTACTGGAGCTAAGGCACTACTCAAGGGTGGTGCACGTAAGGGACACTATTCCCTTCATACACTTCACACATCTAGAGGAATTCAAATACAAGCACAGATGGCGTCAGGAGATTCCTGGCTTCTCTCCTGAGCTCTGCACTTCCCTGTTCCCCCATTACCTCATCCCACCTGGACTCTGGACCTTACCTGGGAGTAGCAGGCAGACATTCCCTAACATCTGATGGGTGCCTATATGCACATAGCCATGGTTACTGCTTGTGGGCATTGAGAATGTCCCTCAGGCAGAGCTGTTCAGACTGTGCATTAATGTACTAACTTAATTGTTTTTCCCTGGAGGAAGAAATAAATATAATAAGGAAGTTTAGAGCCAGATTGTTATTAAATTATTTTCATCATAGATCTTCTTTCAATAATTGTTATTAGTGATAGTTATTTAATTAACTATGTTTTAGTATAGTAATTTTCAACCATAGCTACACATTAGAATCATCTGGGGAACTACTTAAAATACTTTTGGGGCACCCACTGTAGACCAATTAAGTCAGTATAGCTGTGCATAGAAACAAGGCAGTGGTACTCTCAGATGCTTCCCAGAGATTCCAATGTGCAGCCGAGTTTAAGAACCCATTGGTTTAGTGGTTACATCACTCACCACCAATTATGTTGTACCCAAACTCCCTCATTCTTGATGTCTCAATTTTACTCTTCTCTTGATAATTGTTTGCTGATTCTGTACATGAAAATAATATCATTGGTTTCCTTTGCACATGAATAAGAATTTGTCTCTTTGTGTTCAGGTTACTATTTATAAATTACAATCTATGATCAGAATTATACAGGCATTGCTTCATTTGTGTGTATGTTTGCATATTAATATGATATTTTTCTCCTGCATGGATTCTTCTATGATGTTTTCTATGTCCTTGAAATTCTTTCTTTTTTAAAGTTTCTTTATTGATTAAGGTATTACATATGCGTCCTTATTCCCTCATTACTCTCCAACCACCCCACTCATGCCCTCACCCCCCTGTTGTCTGTGTCCATTGGTTAGGCTTATATGCATGTATACAAGTCCTTTGGTTGATCTCACCTCCTTACCCCCACCCTCCCCTACCTTCCCTATGTGGTTTGACAGTCTGATCCATGCTTCTCTGTCTCTGTTTTTGTTCATCAGTTTATGTTCATTATATTCCATAAATGAGTGAGATCATGTGGTATTTATCTTTCTCTGACTGGCTTATTTCACTTAGCATAATGCTCTCCAGTTCCCTCCATGCTGTTGCTTTTAACTTGTTCTATCTAAACATCAACAAGCCCCTTTGACAATGAGTCACAAGTTTTACTTCATCTTGAGAAAACTTTCTTCTACTGTATTTTCTATTTTTGTCCTTCTCTCTGTGTTATTGGTCACATATTTTGGAAGTGGCTCCCAAATTTGTTTACATATTAAATTTACTATGGATATTTTAAAACTCCCAAAGCTCAGGACACACTTAGTCTGATTAAACCCCATTCTCCAGAGGTGGAGCACAGACATCAGGCACATCTACAGCTCCCAGGTGTGCAGACAATGTTGGGAACCACAGAAGTGTTGGATTTTGGGATTTGTTTTCCATATCTTTCTTTTTTCTTCATTGTTTTCAGATGTACTCACCTGTGTGCTCAGAATAAGGTCCAGAGACTGAAAGACCTGTGTCATCTGTTTCCCTCCATTTGTCCCCACATCGGGTGAGTTTACAGCTATCTTTGTATATTCCTTTGGCACAGTTCAGGTCTTATCTTATCGCTTGGGTTTGTTTTCTGTGTCTATCAGTAGTGTCTTTAATGACATGTATTTATATTTCTACTATGGTGCCCTTTCATGCACTTGGGATTCCTTTTCTTAGGAAACAGTAGTTCTCAAACTTGATTGCACGTTGGAGCTATCTGAATCCATTCCAAGAGATTCAAATGTTTTTGTTCTAGAGTTCAGAAGGCTGAAAACATTTGTTAAGACTCTTCAGGTGGTGCTAATATAAAACCAAAGTTGAGAATCACTTCCCTAAGGCCATATATTAGCCTGTGTTTTTGTGTATGTGATGATAGCAGTAGTTCTCAAACTTTAGTGTGCAATAGAATAGCTTTGGTCCCCTGCCCCCTACATTTCTGATTTAGTGGGTCTAAGACTAGGCCCAATAATTTGCATATGCTACAAGCTTCCAGATGATACAGATGCTATCTGGAGACCCCTGGATTGGGGTCTAGGTGGCCCATAATTATTGAACTCCTTTAATAGCTATTTTCCTTTCTCACCCATGTCCATGATATATTGGATTCTTTAATAGTGGCATTTGTCTTACCTATGTGTGTTTTTATGTGCATGCATATAAATAGAGTTATGTGGCTATGGAAAAAGAGATGGAGCTAAAATGGGATAGTCCTCTGTGGGTCACCGTATTTGTGCAAATTTACTCGTTGGGGCTGACCCTATAGAAATGCCTTTTCTGCTCCCACAGTGCCTCTGTGTATCTTGATTCTGACAGCATCTTAAAACTTCTGCAAATCAGAAGAATCTTTGTCTTTTGTGAGGTCAGGATTGCCCCGGCATGGAAACACCATACTGACTTGTTTTCACTTTTTAATATAGCAATGGCATGTTACCCTTCAATGCAGATTTCCTTTACTCATGATTACCTGTTCTAGTTTTACAAACACAGTAGTCTCTTGATATATGTTGAGAATGTAGTTAGAATTGTTTCAAATTGTCTTCCTTGGATAATTTTCATGGGAAGACATCGGTTCTGATTTTTCAGTATGGTTCCTCATTTTGTGAACTATAGAAAATTTGCCTGTTTGTAGTGATTTTTCTCCCTATACTTGTCCTTCCAAAGGAATTCTATACTTTTCTAAGACTGGAAGCTGAGGTAAGTTTTGTCAGAATCTTTGCGTACTCTATTTCAAATTTTATAGCCAAAGGGGAACATTTATTTTTCCTCTGCCAGTGTGGACGCGCAACAGCCTGGGGATATAGAGTGAATGCCAAATTTAGAGGCTATGTCAGAAACCTGTGCCTCTCAGTTCAACAATTATTGATGGCAGGTAGGAATTAACTGAGTGCCATCCATCTCTTTGCCTCGTGAAGGCTACAGTACCTTAGGTGGATCAGGGGCCATAGCTGTGGCCTACCTCATTGGATGGCCATTGGTGTTTCTATGCTTGCAAAGGCAGTTGTGGGAGTCACAGGCTGCTCACTGTACCTTTGCCTGGATTAATCTCCAGACCTCACCCCTCCCAGTGGGTGGGTATTTTCATCTTATTCCCGGAGCTATTCCTTCACAGGCGGGAAGCTGTAGCAATAGATCAAAGATCTCCAATCCTTTTATGTAAAGAACCACATAGTAAATATTTTAGGCTTTGCAGAAGATACTATCTTTGTTAAAACTACTCATATCTGCTGTTTATTGAGAAGGAATCCAAAAAGAAGACATAAGCAAATGGGCATGGTTATGCTCTGATAAAATATATTTTCAAACATGGTCATAGTTTGCTGACCGCTGAAATGGATGGTCTGCTTTCCATAGTGCCCATGTGAACTCTCTCCATCTAAATGTCTGCAGGTTCTGATGTCCTCATTTTCCAATTTACAATTTGATAGAGGACTTCACTTTTTCTGATATGTTTGTCATTTGAAAGGTGATAATGGAAGTGAGTCAGACACTTGTCCTTACATAGTCATGTTTTCTGGAATCCCTAATGCCTAATTGTTTAAATTGCTCAATATCACATTCTATGATAAACACCTTTCATGTTCTTTAACTCCTCATTGATATTTAGACTAAAAATGAATAGTAATATCTGAAGCCCACTTTTTAATTTTCTTTTTAAGAATTCTCTTTTATACTTACTTAATAGCAAACAAATAAGCAAACTAACAAAATACTCCTTCTGAGACAGTGAGACTTGTGTGAAGACTGAATTTATGGGTTTGGCTATAGTTTATACTATTACAGAAAGACTTTATAGCTAGAACAAAATAAGTTTCTTTTTGGATTCTGTAAGTTAGAAAATAGTAGTGCTTGAGTCCCATTTGAGGAATCATGAAGACTCAAGTAAAAGACTCCTTCTCAAGGTCATATTTTTAATAAATTATGAACTGATAAAAATATGAGATGCTCCATGGGTGGAAATTCAAGCAGTGAATATAAAATATTTGGTCTGTGCTAGATGCTATGGATGTTTCAGAGGTTTAAATTGTAGTTACTAGCTTCTAAGAATTCATTGTGGAATTAAAGGAAGGGATATCTGGCAGTAGCATCTGATTGATTGGTTCATTACTTTTTCAACATACATTTATGGAGTGTTTATTACATGTCAGGTCCTGTTCTGGGTACTTCAAACACAAAAATGGAGATATGGTCATTGTGAAGATGTTTACAGTCTATCAGAAAAAATCGTGCTAACCAATAATTGCAGTAGTGATAAGTATATAATGAAGCAGGTTACAAAGTGTGATGAGTGGACTCAGTCCTAGTAGGAGCAGGAGAAATTCAGGGTGGGCTTTCCAGGAGTTAAGTTGAGTGGATTGAGTTAAAATGACCAAGATTTTCCCACTAAAATGGGGAGGAGGTGGCAGAATGTGCAAAGTCATGAAGCAGTGAAATCACTGGGGGAACTCAGGGAACTGTATGTAGGTGCATCATTAAAATCTCCATACCAGCTTTTTACTTTTAACTCCTCTCAGCCAAAATCAAGGGCTGTGGTAGGGAGGAATTGAAAAATTTGCTAAGATATAATTGTATTACCTGTGCAGAGAGAGGGTATTGTTTAATCACTGTGTCTTCAGCACCTAGGACAGTGCCAGACAGAGTAGGCATGAATACATGTTTGTTGAATTCACTTAGCTAGTGAATGAATACAGTTTTCAGATGGCAGTGTGGTTTTGCTTTCTGTATTCAGGCTAGAATCGCTTGTGAAATGATTATTCAAAACTACTAATCTTTTGTGAGGGAAAATGGTCCTGGAAAGATAGCATATTGCTAGTCTTGATGATGGAAGTAAAGATGGCTAGGAGAGACTCCTATGTATTCAGCCTCATCTCATTAAATGTTATAAAGTTTTGAGTAACTCCTGTCTTCTGTTTCTTTCATATCACTTTTCCATACACACAAAGATCCAGTCCATCACAAAATCCTATGCTTCTCCCTTTTAAATGTAAGCTGAATCTAGCACATTTTTCTGTCTCCACCACAGCCCAAGCACCATCACTGTAAATAACTATCACTCATTGTCACTATAGTCACTTTGTTCCCTCTGCTTCTTTCTACCATGAACTTTAATGATATTTTCTCTTTTAGTAGCCAGAGCAGCCTTCCAAAATGTAAATCAGATCAGTTGGCCTCCTGCTCAAAACCTTCCAGGGGCTCCCATTGTAATAATCAAAGTCATTACCACAGCCTATAAGCCCTTGCATGGCCAACCCCACCACTTTCCTCACTGTTCACTGAACTCCAGCTCTTCTAGGTTTCCTGCCTTCCCATGGACTCCTCTGGTTTACTTCCTCATCAGGGCATTTGATCTTGTTTTTGCCTCTTTGGATTGCTCCCTTATGTCATCCATTCTCTTCTCTAATGCCACATTGTTGGAGAGACCATCCCTAATCCCCATCTAAAATGGCACCTCTGCCATCCCAGACATGTTATATGTTTATATGTTTGCTTTTACATGACTAATTTTCCCCACTCTAATCTAAATTTCGTGGGACCATTGCTTGTTTCACATGAATGATTCTTAACCAGAATAATACACAATATGATTTTATTGCAGAGTGAAATTTTGAATTCAGGGGTGGCTGAGATTGACAATACCAACTACCCTCTGCTCCATGTGGAAGCAAGAGGGAAGAATACATGCTGTTTCAGAAGAGCTTTGCAGTTCTCCCACAAGGAACGTAGGTGGGGGTGAGCTGGGACATGGTTGTGCCTCAGAAACTACAGTTTTTAGGGATGCAAAAATTTTTATAGGTCTGTTATAAATGATGATAATGGCAAACATTGGTAGACCAACTATGTAACCTACAAATAGGTATTGTATTATCTCCATTTGTAGATAAGGAAACAGGTTCAGAGAGGTTAAATAACTTTCCTGAAGTCTTGCTGTGAGCAAAGCAGTCAGCAGAGCAGGGATTTACAGAGTCAGTCTAGCCAGCTCCACAGTCTGCCTGCGTGACCACCTCGCTGCTATGCCTGAGGGACAAGAACAAAGGATGTTTTCCTGATGTCTGCCCATCACATTCCCAGACCAGACTTAGTCTCTTTGTTGTACTAAGTACTGCTTGTGGCACCAAACTAAGAGCTTTGTCTTAGTTTCTTCACTGAAAATATACTTACCACTTTTTTAGGAGTGCTGGGAGCTGACAGTGTGAAATATGATAAAATGCATTTATTTGCCATACAAATCAGCCTTAAGGAGGGCAGAAGGATTGAAGACCTCTCCTTAAGTGAGTGATTTTGTAGATTATTGATTTGGGCAGCAGTTTATTTAAACATTTAAAACTTGAATGAAGTACCTTAGCCTGAAGAAAAATGTGTCAAGTACAGTCCTTGTTATAGCTGGTTTTTCAGCCTCTGAGGACTTTGTAAACTGTCCAGATATATTTCGTTTTAAAAAATATTTTCTCAAGGAAAAAAAAGGTTGGATTGGGAAAGGGAGGATGAAATTTGTCTCTAGAAATTATAATCTCTTTGAAAAGGAAACATCTGAAAGGATTCTTTTTCTTCCCAGAAGCATACTCTGCCTTTTGAGCCAATCCTAAAACATTAGCAAATTCTGAAAAATGTAAAATGCCTCCCTCTCCCTTCCTGGTTGCATCCACACCCTTTATCCTCCTTTGTTACACTTGGTCTATGGACTTGGTATTCCTACCAAAGGAATTAGAGGAGATGGGAACATTAATTAACTGGAGGGTACAAATGGATTGTCCTATCTACTGTGTCACCAAATAACAATTAAATGATGCTTTGTAGTTGTGTGTAGGTCAGGGCACCATTACACATTTCATTTTGATGACAACACCACCACTGACTTTCCCCCTCATCCTCTTATGTGTGTTAATCTTGGCTCTACAACTAGTGTGCAAACTTTCTGAGAACAAGAGTGGTATGCGCAAGAGGTAGTTAAGAAGGTAAGCACTTGAGTCCACCATTTGCCAGAGCTCTGTGAGTGGGGCAGGTTATCTCCATAATTCTTGGTTTCTGCATCTGTAAGATGAAAATAACATTGGGATAATAACAACAATGGAATAAAGAGATAATATTTATAAATCTGTCAGTACAATGTCTAACATATTTTTTCTTGAATGTTTATCAGAGGCCTTCCTAAATCTTCAATAAATTGTTGTTATTAATCTTTACAAACTAACTTATTTTCTCTAAAAATGGCATCACTTGAAGAGAATCCCTTTCCGAATTATCAGTAATTCATTTCTCAAGAAATGGAATGAATGAGAAAATTAAACAAAATGAAAATATGGAAATGATTAAAAACATAAGATTGATGAACTCACAGTGATTGTGGTGATGTTATAGTGGGCAAACAGGAGAAGACAACAGCAGGTTTACTGTGAAATTCTTTTGAATTAATAAAGCTATTGTAATAATCATAACCTGCATGTCTTTTTTCCATATGTACAACTGTAAACCTACTTTTCCCCATCCCTGTATTTTTATTAGAAGCCCTTTCATATATATCTTATCATCTTAGTTCAGACTCTATCCTCCTTAGGAAGAAAAGCACAATTATGTTGAAAAGAATGAATTGTCAAATATATATGTAATGAGTTCTGCTATGTCAGGAGCAAAAGTTCCCTACTCTGTTTTTATTGATTGATTAATTTTAAAGAGACAGGAAAGGAGAGAAAGAAAAAAGCCCATTCATTTGTTGTTCCATTTTATTCATTCATTGGTTGATTCTTGTATGTGCTCTGACCAGGATCAAACCCACAACCTTAGATTTTTATCAGGAGGATGCTCTTACAACTGAACTACAGGGCCTCCCTGCTCTACATTGAGATTCAGAGATTTCAGTGGGTGAGATTAGCAGATTGGAATCATTTGAGTAAAATATAAAACATTCCACATACTCATCTCTTACCCATGATAACTGAACCCACTTCCTACCAATCAAATCTTTTGTCTCTCGATCTATAACCAAGAAGCTCTGATTAGCATCTTTCCCCCTTTTCAAAAGTTTTTCCTGAGCATATTCCTAAAGTATGAATATATTACTGCTAGAGCTCCTCCATCCCAACACAGGCCCTTACAAATTATGCTAAAAATGAATAACAAAGGAAATCAGATAGATGCCTTTACATTTTTTAAAAAATATATTTTATTGATTTTTTACAGAGAGGAAGGGAGAGGGATAGAGAGTTAGAAACATTGGTGAGAGAGAAACATCCATCAGCTGCCTCCTGCACACCCCCTACTGGGGATGTGCCTGCAATCAAGGTACATGCCCTTGACCGGAATCGAACCTGGGATCCTTGAGTCCGCAGGCCGGTGCTCTATCCACTGAGCCAAACCAGTTAGGGCAATGCCTTTACATTTTAAAACAATAGTAATTTGGTGTAAAAATGAAATTTGGTGAAATATAAATAAAGTTTGTGTGTGTGTTTTTTAGTTCATAGTGATGTGCCAATGGTAACTTTTTAGTTTTGACAAAGGTATCATGGTTATATAATATTTTATTAGGGGAAACCAGGAAAAAGGGGAACTCCTTGTATTATCTTTGCAACTTTTATGCATCTAAGATTATTTCAAATGAAAAAGGTATTTTAAAAAATGAAGTTTGGGATAATATAATCCATTTCTCTTAATGTATATGGAAAGAAACTGAGTTTCAGAACCCAGGTACCTGAGTGACCAAAATCTTGGTTTTATGATGCTTCAGTCTGGTCATATATTTGAAAATTATTTTAGAGATTTTAGCTCAGTTAATTTAACCAATGATATCTTTTTAAAATATAGTATTTTTCATTTTTGTTCTATCGTATTTTCGTAGACATTGTTGTAGTCCATTGCATGGTATCTGAAGGGGTTGCTACACTAAGGGATCTGAATATGAGTCTAGGGCATAGAATCTCTGACCCAAAACTATCTGGCCTAAATTCAACCCATCATATTATGATGCATGTCCTGGAATTGGGAGTCATGCAGATCCTGGAATAGAGGGCATGCATGCCCTGAAGAAGTGCAGGTAGGGTTCTTAGGAGCACAGACTTTAAACAGGAATGCCAGCGTTTGGGCCCAAAGCAAATGTACTCCAATGAGTACATCCTGGCTGCTTTCTCACTGACTTTGGAGCCCAGACTGGCAAAGAAGCCCAACTCTTGAATTAGTCGAGTTGGGACTTTGATGTCTTCTGTCGACTATTCTGGTTCCTACACCTGGTGGTGCCCATTGCCCAGAGATCCTGTTAAGCTACCAAGGTTCAGCACCCCACCTGCTCCCTCCTGGCTTCCAAACCTCCTGACTTTTCCACTAGTCATTGGCTTTACCTTTTCCACCTGGCCTTGACAGCTTGCACCGGCTCTGTCCTGTAACGCTTATTGGCTCTTGCCTAATAAATCAATGGACAGCATGTGGTACTGTTATGAGACAAGTCTGCCTTCTCAATGAGAACCTAAGCTCCTTTAAAAGGATTGTTTTCACTTGTTTTCTTGAACCAATGTCCTAATGCTGGAAAGCATCACCACAGATGGCCTGGAAGTTGATCTAGCACTAATGATCCCTTCTTTTCCCATAGACATGAGCTCATCTTAGTTTTGGTTCTGATTGAGAATAATTTCAGTACCAAAAAAATGGACAGACTTGAAGTTAGAAAATATTGGATTGAAGCTGAATTCCACCAGGGAATTTTCTTTTTTGAGCCTTGTTTTCTCATTGATGGGAAGAGGTTATTTATTGGTAAATATCCTTGAGATTTTTGAGTAACTACAACAACAACAGTCCAAGTCATTTCCCACATATAATGGAATTAAATTGCTGAGTGAAGGGATGTCAGAGTTCCTCAGGTGCCTGTACCCACATTTTATAGATGAACAACTCCTGAGGTCCCATGAGATACAATTTAATCAGTAAATTGTGGAATAAATAAATAAAACCATATCTCCAGTTTAATCCAAGAATCCTCTAGGACAGTCTCCTCTTCTAACATATGTTATTTTAGCTCCAAAATATCTTGGATTGACATTCTTGTTGTAACTTCATCTTTGAGCTAGAATACAAAACTTCATAAAGAACCTGATGGTAATTTTGTTTGAAACCTGAATACGTACAGACTGAAAGGAAATACACTAAGATATTAAACAGTTGCTATATTCTTGGAATATGGATGCTTTTATTCTTTTCTATTTTTTCCAATGAATGTACATATAACTTTTATAGTGAGAAGAGCAAAAAGGTAGCATACAAAAGTAGTTTTGAAAATATTTGTGTTTACTAGGTGTGAGGAAGTAATGAAGGGGATATGAAAGAGGAAACAGTTGAAAGGTCTTGAGTAAGTTATGCTTTTGTTCATTTAGTAAATGTTCATTGACTACCTAGTATATAAAACCCTTGAATTAAGCCTTTGTCAGATGTAAAAGTAAATCAGAAACAGAAAAGTAAATCAGAAAGTCGATTTCAAGTAATCTGGATTTAGCAGGAAATATATGTGTATATAAAATGTATAACTCTAAAGTTCCTGCATTAAAAGCCATACGAACACCCCTCCCACAAGGAGCTTTGGCTTAAATAAAATAAAGGTCACTTCAGATTTCTAGAAAAAACTTTATTAAGCGGGTGACACTTTACATGGGCCATGGAGAGTGAGTAGGATGTTAATAAGTGAAGATGGCAAGAGGAGAACATTGCTCTCTCCACTGACTTCCCTGTCACTAGCCATGAAACAATGTGAGATAGAAACAGTGGAGGTGGAAACTCTAAACTCCCAGGTGTATGCAGGTGGGCCTGTGGAGAGAAGAGTAGAAATGATGAACTTCCTGAGGGCAGGAATTCCACCCTCCTTATTTTTGTATTCCTCGTCTGGGCATATAGCATCTCTGTGCCTAGTCAAGGCTTAGTAAATGGATAAAGAAATTACCAGTGAAATAAAAATGCCAAAAATGGTCAACAGTAGCATGAATTTTTCATATTCATGGAGTTACTCAGATTCGCTTTCTAGGAGGGAACTTAAAATATGTAATGTGAGTTTGTAAGTTGGTTATACATTTGACATTTTGACATTTCTTATTCCCAAGTGTGTACATATCTACCTTCCCCAGGTGTTCCCATTATTCTCTGAATGTTTTTTTGTTCTAACTGGGAATCAATTGCTTAACTGTAATCCACCCTGCCCCCTCCGCCCCCCATACACACACAAACACAACTGTACTTTTCGAGGACCACATCTGTGCCTTCTTCATGATGGCTCCCCTTGGGCCTAGCAAACGGACTGCTCCTAAGTCCTACTGTATAAATATTTGTGGAATGAATGAGTGCTTGGTGTCCCATGTGATCATGATAAAGTAGCAGACAGCTGTCAATGAATGTGTCAACTTGATTAAAATTGATGATTATGAATTAGGAGCAAGTTTAAACATTCAGCGACTGCCTGCAAGCTCATTTGGGGACCTAAGTTGGGTCATTGTTTAGAGACAATGGAATTAGGTTAGAGCAGAATATATCTTTTGGATACCAAAGAACAAAACAATAAACATTATTAAATGCTGTTTGTTGGGACAGTAGGGGCCATTTAGAACTTCTGTCATGGGGTTTGAATTGTTTGAGAGAGCCTCAGTTTGGTCTGGACCAACCAAAATAGCCCCTAGGAAGTGACAGAGAAGAGAATTTTAGTACACTTCCTACCAAAACAATCTCACATTAAATGAAAATTGTCTGAAACTAAGTTCCTTAACATTGTCCCGGCCCTTTACTCAAAACAGGCACCATGAGCCTTCCTGATTAACCCTCCGCTGACTCTCACATTCAGGCTTCCCAGCTGTTCACAGAGATGAACATTGCTCTTCTTTCGTCCCTTTTTATTTTTTTAAAAAAAATATTTTATTGTTTAAAATATTACAAATAGTAGTACATATGTCTCTTCCCCCCCCCCCCCCCAGCCCCCATTGACCTTCCCCTGGCCCCTGGCCTCCTCTACTCACCAGCACATGCCCTCCCCTCCAGTGTCTTGCATCCATTGGTTATGTTTATATGCATGCATACAAGTCCTTCAGTTAATCTCTTACCTCCCCCACAACCTCCCCCAGCCTTCCCACTGTAGTCTGGCAGTCTGTTCGATGCTTCTCTGCCTCTGTATCTATTTTTGTTCATCAGTTTATAATCTCACTCATAAGTGAGTGAGATTATGTGGTATTTTTCTTTAGCTACAGTTCATCCTCCCCTCTATCTGTGCTCTATTCTAATTCCACTTGGCTTATTTAAGGATTTTGCTCCAGGAATATTTTCTCTCTATTAGATAATTCTTATAAATATATGAACTGTTATTTCTCTCATCTTAAGAAAACCTTCTTTGTGCCTCTCTGCCCATTTCTTTGTTCTCCTTTAAGCAAAATTCCTTATGACATTGTATGCATTTGATATCTCAAATTCCTCTTCTCTCATTCCCTCTGCAGCCACTGCCATGGGATTTTTGCCCTCAATACACCATCAGAACTGCCACAATACACACCCATGACCCCACATTAATAAAGCCAGTGATTAATTCCTCATCTTGCTTGGCTTATCAGTGCATTTGACATGGTTAATTACTCCCCCCTACTCCCCTTCTCACTTTTTTTTTTTTCAATTTCACTGGCCTTTCCATTTCAGCATCTTTTGCTGATTTTTCCTCTTTTCTTGCTTCTTAATGTTGGAGTATTCCAAGACTCACCTGTTGGTCTTCCTTCCTTTATTTTCACTTCTGTCCTCATTCGGTCTTATGGCCTTAAATACCAACAATGTGTCAGCAGTTCTCAAATCTATCTTCAGTACAGACATCTCTCCAAAACTCTCTACTTTTATGACTAGTTGACTTCTATGAATTTCCAATTGGAGGTCCGGATACCTCACTTTTAATATATCTATCATTAACACCTTTCTCTCATACCCTAAATCCAGTTCAGGGAATGTTCTGTTAGCCCTATTGTAAAAAGTATATCTAGAATTCTACTTCTTATCACCCCTTCCACTGCTGCCCTTTTGCTGTGAATCTCTATCAACTCTTGCTTGAATTATTGCTAAGATCTCCTGGTTTTCCTAATTTTTGCACTTGCCCCTACAGATTTATCTCAATACAGGAGAGACACTTTAAAAATACAAATCAGATCATGTCACTCCTTCGATCAAACTCTTCCATGGATGTCTCTCACTCAGAGTAAAAGTCAAGTTTCTTTCAACGACCCATAATGTATTATGTGTACAAACCATTCTCACTTGTTTCTTCATCTCTTACTATATCCTCCATTCATTTTTCCTTTTCCTTTTTTTCAGTTTCTTTTTAATTATAGTTGACATTTCATATTATTTTGTATTAGTTTCAAATATATAGCATAGTGGATAGATAATCATATACTTTATAAAGTGATCTGCATGGTATTTCAAATACTCACCTGATACTATCCTATATAATAAAAGCCTAATGTGCAAATTGTCCCCTGGGGCAGTCATTAAAATGGGAGTTCAACCACTCGCTATAATGTGCACTGACCACCAGCGGGTGGTGCAGAACATGATGAGTGTCAGTGACCAGGTGGGGGGCTGTAACCTCTTGCCAGCTACCTGGGGATGAGGGTGGCAGGACAGAGGTGTGGTGAGAATGCGGGGTGTCCACCAAGCTCACTCTCACTCCCCCTGCTACCCTCCCCTGGGATGCTAGGGCTTGCGCTCTGGGGAAGCCCCCACACTCAGGTACCGGGCACCCATGAGGAGCCTGCCCACATCTGTGTGGCTGCTTCCAGGTGAGCCGGGCTGCAGCTGCCAGTTAGGCTTCCTGTGGGTTCATGCAGGAGTTGGTCTGCAAGGGTGGCCGGGAGAGAGAGCACTGCCCACTGGCTTCCATGTGGCACCACTGGGTGGCCTAGAGGCCCACATTATGCCCCAACCCAGGGTTTCCAGCCGCATTCACTACATCTCCACATGGGGCCATGGGCGCCGTGACTCAGGCAGAGGGCTATGTGTGGGGGCCCAGGAGCCCAGGTGTTGTCCAGGGCCCAGAGGTCAGCTGGTACCTGCTCTTCCATGCCAGATGCTCACTTTGATCGCTGGTCAGGCCTAGGGATCACACCCACACACAAATTTCATGAACCGGCCATCTAGTATATAGATATTACAATATTACTGACTATATCTCCATGCTGTAGTTTTACATCCCTGTGACTATTTTGTAACTACTAATTTGTACTTCTTAATCCCTTCATAGTTTTCACCCCAACCCCCCTTTATCTGGCAATCATCTGTCTGTCCTCTGCAATTATGAGTTATATTTTGTTTGTTCATTTACTTTGTGTGTGTGTGTTTATATATTCCATATATCAATGAAATCAAATGACATTTGTCTTTCTCTATCTGATTTATTTCACTTAGTATAATTCTTTGTAGGTCCTTCCATGCTGTCACAAATGATAAGATTTTATTCATTTTTTATGACCAAGTAATATTCCATTGTATAAGTGTACCACACTTTTTAATCCACTCATCTACTGATGGGCACTTGGGCTGCTTCCATAATTTAGCTATTGAAAATAATACTGCAATGAACTAGGGGTGCATATATTCTTTCAAATTAGTGTTCTGGATTTCTTCAGCTATATTTCTATAAGAAATCCCTGGGTCCTATGGCAGCTCCATATTTAATTTTTTGAGAAAATACCAAACTGTTTTTTATAGAGGCTGCACCAATCTGTATTCCCACTAACAGTGCCTTTTTCCACATCCTTGCCAACACTTGCTGTTTGTTGATTTATTGATGATAGTCATTCTGAAGACAATGACATGTTACCATGGTCTTTCTGCTTTTGCACATACTCTTCTCTTTCACCCAGGAAGTCTTCTTTCCACTCTCCCATTTGTTCTCCAATGCTTTGTGGTCAGAATCTCTGATCCCTAACAAAGTAGGCATTGATGAGACATTGGCCTTAATTTGCTTATACCGCTTCTTTAAACATATCAAGGAACTTTGGCCAGTAGGTGTGCTATAGAAGGCATTGCAAAGAGTAAAGAATACATTCTCTGCTTAAGGTGAGAGGAAATGAAAATACCTAAAATGCCATAATGGATTAATTTGATCTCCTCTTTGAAGTATTTCCCAACCCAAAAGATCTCTCCCCCTCTGGCTTTTCACAACATTTTATTATCTGAACCACACAAATGGCTGTTCTTCATGTACTGCATTATAATGGCTTCATGACTGTTCCCTTGAACAATTTAATCATGTACTGTATGTGTGTGTATGTGTATGTGTGTGTGTGTGTATATATATATATATATTGATTTTTTAAAGAGATGAAGGGAGAGGGATAGAGAGTTAGAAAAATGAATGAGAGAGAAACATCGATCAGCTGCCTCCTGCATACCCACTACTGGGGATGTGCCCGCAACCAAGGTACATGCCCTTGACTGGAATCGAACCTGGGACCCTTCAGTCCACAGGCCAACACTCTATCCACTGAACTAAATCGGTCAGGGCTGTACTGCCATTTTATTTCTAATATGCTTATTATTGACTTTTTGCCCTCTGTGAGAACGGGAACCGTATCATACACTCCTGGGTATCCCTTGCACAAAGCAGGTGCTCATTAATATTTTCATTAACAAGCAGGACATATTATCATGCGGCCATTGCATTGGATGGTAAGGAGGGAAAGAACTGCCTCTTTTTTTAACTGTGCCATCTGTGGTTTTAGAAACTCTGAGCCTGAACTCTGATGGTCCCATTATACAACTTTCCTTTGAATTAGGATTGACTAGCTGATTCCAAATCCCACTCCAGTGTGGTCTTCATGCTGGTGATTGGCAATGTTCCCAGGAACTAATTTTTCAGGAGCAAGACAAATTGGTCATGCCTTGCTGTGTGATAGCCCAGGGCTTAGTTCCAGGCTCTTTTCTGTACCCTCTAACAAAGCACAGACTATAATTTTTGAGGGCTAAGTGTAGGAAAAGGGAGTGAGGAAGGGTAAAAAGGTCCTTTGTCAGGCATGGGCCCTATAGATGCAGGTTCAAATCTCACTTCTGCTTCTTAGATGTTTGATTGAGGACCAGTTGTTTAACCTCTTTGAGCCTTACTTTATCCACAGATTTTAAATGATGGATAATTCCTTGCTCATACTCTAAAGCATCTAAAATAGTGCCTGACCCAGAGTAGACACCTAGTAAGTAACCAGCAGCTGGTATATGCTGCTTTTGAGTTTTCAAAGTGTGGCCTAAGTCATAACAACATTTACTCCTCATAATAACCCTGCGCATCAGTGAACATTCATTTACTCTGTCCCTTTTACAGCTGAATAAGAGGAATTCTGGAAAACTTACCTGGTTTTATGAATATCACTCATAAATGTCATGACTAGATGAGATTGAAAATCAAAATCTTCTGTTTTCATGAACCAAAACACTATGATTATCATGTTTGATATGAGTAAAACAGTATCTTTGAAGTACTTATTGACCGAGTGGTTAAGACATTTTTATGTCAGTTGCAGGTACAGCATAGTGTGTTCCTTAATTGGATCCTTATATTTAATCAATTCATTTTATATAGACTCCTGGGTGGATATTAATTTTGAGAAGGAAAGTTTATTTTCCTTTTCAGTATCTTATTATATACGTTTTGTCACCAGCCCAACATATAGTAACTGAATGTATTTTTTATATTCTAAGCAAAAAATTAATTTCTTTTTAAAAAGTAGATGAAACTTCTTTTCTGAAGTGGGTCTACAAGGAAACAAAGAATTGCCAGACAAGTACTTTCTTCCTCCATCTAGGAGGCAAAGTGTAGTCTTATTAAGATCCCAGGAATGAATTCACTGAAATTTCCTATTGCAGGATATTTTTCTGACAAGTTCTGTCTTGAAAAAGTATGTTGAACAACTAATTAAGAAATTATTTTGACAGGATAAATGTTTTGAAACTCCATGTTGTACACAACCTAATATAATCTAATTTTCTTCCAGTGAAACAAAATATGTGGCTTGAAAAAAAAGTCTATGTAGCCAGATAATATGAATAATAGGAGTACCTCAATTTCTGCTGAGAAGAATTCAGAGTGCAGCCAGCCAATTTGTCTAGGGAGATCTGCTCTCTGCTAAGATGGTATGAAAGGTCTCGCCCCTGGGTAAACCATTTATTTTATAAGTTTAGAAAAAACATGTTTTTCACTGACTGTTAGATATTTCAATTACCATTTTTGTGTGAGAGGTTGCAGGATGCGAGGTAAATGGTTTGCTATCTAGAGGGGAATAGTAAATTGGGAATGTTTTTGATTATTTATAATTAAGCTCTATTCTGAGTTTTAAGCATATTTTGGGCCTGAAGCATATTCCAAGAATGATGGTGGGTAAGTTGGGACATCTATAAATTCCTAGCTGATAAGCTAGTCTAATGATTGTGTGTATATGTATTACTATGCATGTATGCGTGCACATACATGTGTACATATAAATGACTTTAAGTAATCCAAAACCTTTATTTTTCTTATTCCTTTGTTTCTAATTAATGGTGTTTTTAGAGTACAGGTGAGAAAACTCATAATAAAATGAATACTTTGCCAAGCAAGTGCTACTAATAACATGAATTTTTATATTAATTCTTTTATAATTACTTTCATTATAAAATGAGAAATGTCTTCCTGAAGTATATGGAGTGGGGGAGGTTAGCCCAAATTGTACCTATAAATGCAAAGAACACTAAAAAATGAAAATAGTATTTCAGGTCAAAAGCTAATAAGGCTCTCAAAATTATGAATACAAAATAGATGAGGGTATTTTCATTTTTCAGAAGGAATTAGTAAGCTATACAGAGAGGCTGTTTCTAGTTCTGCTACTGTATTCTGTAAGATGCTGGTTCCTAAATTCCACTGAATCAAATAAATGCTTTTAAAAAAATACCCATTCCCTTGCTGCAGGCCGAACAAGCTGAATAAGAACTTCCCTTTCAAAGTCTCCTCAAAAGTTTTTGACAAAAAAGCGTTTAGTAATAAGGGAAGTCCGGGAGAAGACGTGGTCTAGAATGACTGGTTTTCTGGCTTGGGTTCTAGGATATGGTGCCAAGAGAGAAATGCAGCCTTAAGAGGAGGGACGAGCATTCAGTCTTGGGATAGGTTGCATTAGATGTGTTCATGGGAGATAGCCAGTAGTTTGTTGCAAAACATGATTTGGAGGTCAGTGAAGGCCAGATCAGAGACATGGAATGTTGACTTGTGCATTGGGTCTTGATCATTTAAGTATCAGACATGATGAGCAAGTTTTTTCATAATGAGATTTTATAGTGAGAAGGAAAAGGTGATTTTTTATTATTATTTATAAAACATTTTCTGATTACCTACTATGTGCCAGGCAATGAGTGATTAGAGTGATTAAGGCTGTTTCTTCAATTCATGGCTCAGTTGGGAAGAAAAATTCTCAATCGAATATATTGGAGAATAATAATGTTCCAATGGTTTATGGTAGTGCAGATGCTAGGAGACCCAGAAGTGGCCAGAGGAGTGGGCCATCCTGGAAGCCCTTGATATTTGAAAAGAACAAAACAGGAGATGAAACAAGAAGGAAATCCTCTCAGTGATCAAGATGGTTTGCCTGCTTGGGCAAGGGGGATAGAGACTTCTCAAAGCTTTTCTATATTAGATTGTCAGGTTTAGGCCCCCCCGAAACCAAAAAAAAAATAAAACGAGAATGCCCAGTTAAATCTGAATGTCAGATAAAATAAATATAAGTATATTTAATTATACTTCATGCAATATTTTGGTATAATTATGGCTAAAAAAATCAGTGTTTATCTGAAATTCAAATATAACTGAATGCCCTCTCTATTTTTTTTTTATGGTTCTGTCACCATTCCTGTTGTTCTTATTATTACAATATATCATTTCAGTAATGCTTTATAGCATTCAGAAGTTCTCACAGCCTTCTGATAGTCCTAGGCATGTTCAAGCAATATACTTCCCCACTGGAGAATATGTTCGCACTGGATCACTGTTTGTCAACAGAACATTCTCCAAAAACCTAATTATATTTCTCATGATAACACCATTGTTTCCACGGACAAAATATTTTCACAGAGCTATCTGACATGTCCTCATGACAACCCTAAGAGGCAATTAGGGCAAAGATTGTACATTTCCATGTGAGAAACAGATACATTGAAGTTCAGTGATCTGCCCAAGGCCACACATCTTGATCATGGTAAAGTGAGTCTTTAGCCCATCTCTACTGACCTGAACTCCAGGGCATGCTTACTGTGCTGTGCTGGCTCTAAAAAGAGAGGCAGACCCATGGCATTGTGGTTAGTCTCTGCATTCTCTGATTTTTCTTGAACATAAAATCTAGTGTAAAGAGGAATGACCTTCCCTCATTAGCTACATCTATAAAGAATTAATAAAAATAATTGAAAACTTCCATGATTTTTCCATTATCTTTTGAACAGCTGCCATTAATGAAGCCTTGAAATATTCTTAATAATTATATGTTAATCACTAGATGTATTCTATTCTTATGACATCCATATTTGGAAAGAAACATTTTCATAGCACAGTATATCCAATTTGTTCTTTGGTGCCTATAAACTTGTAAATAATTTTACGAATTGAACAGCTCAAGGAATGAATGCAGTTGATAAGTGAAACTTTAATAGGGCATACATATTTATGTAATCTATTAGTAAATACCTGCTCAGTAATATATTTCCTATATGTTTTGTGGGACATGAATGTAATCACCGTCTAAATTGAGGCCAGTAAATCTATCATAACAAGGACACTAGATTGCTATTAGAAGAACATAAAGCTTTTTACTTGTAAGTTTAGTGCTTAATGAATATCTGCATGTGTTTTTCTTTCTTTTAAGTTGCTGAAAGTAGGGCCTCTGCTAAGCAGATAAAGAACCCTCTGCCCAAGCAAACCTCCGTCTTCCCTCACTAACCACTGCTCCTTTACCAGTTTCTTTTTCTGCTGCTTTTTAGTTCATGCTCAATGAATGATACCCGTATTTTCATGTTAAATGTTATGTTCTTTTTTTAATTTTATTTTCCCCCCAGTTTTATGGAGTGCTATGAAAAACTGCTCACTTTAAGAAATTGACAGGCCCATTAACCGAGAGCTTTATGTCTGAGAGTCCAAGCAGTTAGGCCCCTGTTATTCCGGAAGTGGAGGTGCTAGACCAGTCATTTTTATTGCAGACTAAAGTGATGGCTGCAAGGAGATGGGCTCCCATTTATCACTTTATATAAATCACCCAGCCTGTCTTTCATATCTTGCCTTCGCTTAGAATTTGGAAAGCTCACGAAGTTCTTACACTTAAAATAAACAAAGAACAGAAAGCTTATGAGACTAAGTCTAGCCCAAGGTTCAGGCAGCCCAGCTTGGGTCTCAGGGTACCAAGGAACTTATAGGGAGACATGCGTATCCACCGTGATGACTAGTCATGTGCTGCATAATGATGTTTTGGTCAATGATGGGCCTCATAAAGACAGTGGCCCAAAAGATTATGATGGAACTAAATTTCCTGTAGAAATGGAAGAATATGTGGGTCAGGAGGAATTTTTTTTCTTTGATGGAAGCAGTATTTGTGGGGCTTGGCAGTAGATTCGCTCTCGCTCACAGCATCTCAATATTGAGTGCACAGATTACATCCCAATCAGTCAGCCACTGACCTGTTTCAGCACCAAGGGCCTGTCCCCAGGCCTGCATATTCAGAGGGTGCATCGGCCCTCAGATCCAGCTCCATGATCTTCCGAGTAATTTGCTGTAAATTCTTTGTTGAGGACCCATGATCCTGTACAAGTACGGAAGTCCCTAGGAGCCATCCTAACAAGTATTAAGTGCCATTGCAACTTCCGTGAAAGCTTTCTGTGGTAGTGTGGAGCCAGGGTCCCTACACTTTGGAAATATTTTCAGGTTGTAATATTGTAAAGCATAGATGAGTTTTGTTTCTTCCATCAACTGAGTGCTAGAGAGAATCCTTTGTGCCCACTGGAACATAAATCAAGTGTGCAAAATCAAAATATTCAGTCCTCAGTTCTATATCCTCGCCATGTTAAACACTCCTTCTTTAAAGAAAAAAATACCATGAAGTTCTTGAAACTGACCACTGCTTCAACATACAATAACCCAAACCACATTGCCATGACTACCCACTATGCTCCTTTACCTCTCCATCTTTATGTCTTATTTCTACGGATCCTCAGGGCACTTTCATTTCCTCCTCACGGTCACTACTATAATGGCATACACCCAAGCCAGCCAGTTATTACTTGGTAATCCCACTCAGTCCAGCCCATATTCATGTCAATAGAGCAGCAATGATATCTTTAATTTTCTATTTCTGACCCTGTCAGAAGGAAGCAGGGGTAGGGGGTGCTTGTGGGACAGTGTTTGTAAAGTCTGCAGTAGTGTACTGTGATGTCCTAGGCCTTGACATTCACTTACCACTCACTCACTGACTCACTCAGAATAACTTCCATTCCTGGTAAGTGCCCTGTACAGGTGTGCCTTTTTAAAAAATCTTCTGTTGTGGCTTTTGTATGTTTAGATGCATAAATACTTAAACATTATGTTATAATTGTCCACAGTATTCAGTACAGTAGCATGCTGCACAGGCCTGTAACCTAGAAGCTACAGGCTATATCATATAGCCTAGTGTGTAGTAGGCTATGCCATCTAGGTTTGTGTAAGTGTACTCTGATGTTTGTACAATGGCAAGAAGGCCTAATGATGCATTTCTCAGAATGTATCCTCATCATTTAGCAATGCATGACTATAATTTCAAAGAGGATGTATGTTTCTCAAATAAGTGAGCATGGTTTTGTAACCAGACACACCTGGTTGTAAATCTCTGCCTGGCCTTGACTAGCTGTATGACTGTGGACAGGTAGCTTAACTTTCCTGTGACCTAGGTTTTTTTCCATCTATAATATGGTGACAGTAATGGCCTTATAATCATTCTTCTGATGAGAAAAATAGAGGTGGCCAAGATTCTGAATCTCCCATCAGAGTTTGTTGAAGATATGCAGATGGCATTCAAGGAACATGCGCCTTGTTTATGACCAGAGTCCAAGTGGACTTCTCCCTGGGCAGCTGAAAATTGAGAGAGCTGGTTGTTTCTCTGGTCAAAGGCCCAGAATAAATGTAGCTTCCTGAGCCCCTTTCCCCTCACCCATCTCACTGGGCCCTTTGGAGTCTTACCCCTCTGATGTTAAGAAGAGCCACAAAGA